>SRPP01000093.1:0-65881 GCA_018360055.1 Claviceps monticola
CGTACCGTGGCTTTAAACAGGTGCTTTTCCTCGATGGCTTCATCTGGGTCAGTATGGAGGTCTCTCTTGGCTAATTTCCAGTCGACCCAGGTTTGCTGGCACTACACAGAACTTTGATCAAGCTGCGATAAGAGATGGAGCAGCTTTTACCATGCCGCAGAGCCGTCATCGCCGTCATCGCCGTCATCGCCGTGTAGATGGGCCAGCGTTCAGCGAGGCCTTCCGATGGGACGACAATGTCCAGAGACGTACAAAGATGGCGAAGGGTATATAGAAGCGGGAGCATGCCTCACTTGCCGGGACCTTGACCGATGGCAAAGATGCATCAAGTGTTACAGACCAATTTTGAGCACCTCTTTCTTCCTCGTCCGCAGGGTGGTTCCTTTCACAGTACTCCGTAGTACATACTGAAGTCGGTTCAGACCAGGCTTAACTATAGCTTCAGATGTCCAGCCACCATTTACAGGGCTTTACGGAGTATAGTGCACTGAGATGGCCACTAAACACGGTTTGCGGGCACCCGTAGGTGACGGTAGCTTAAAGTGTTAGCGACAACGTGCCGTGACATTCCCGCATTGTCAGATTGCCAGACGAGAGCCCCGACTCCACAGCCAACAACGGCGCAGCCAGCCAGCGACTCCTTTTCCCATCACTCGGCCGACCCTTGCCCATCTAATTTGTGATACCGCCTCCCGTGAACGTTCCAGCTTCAGCTTCGTTTGTGCCTGCTTCAATCGCCGCGGAAGCTGCGACAGGCAACCGACATTCTAACCCGGCCGTTTTCTTGTCTCACAAGCGTCTCTCAAGTGCCCTTTGCTGCCCAACTCTACCTATCGAGCCCGGGCTGCGAGCGAACCGCTTCCCGTGCATCACGTCATCGTCCCCGGTGACCGCTCCCGTTTTCCCCTCGTCGCTCCCGCACCTAGACACCAACCTACCTACGATACAGACAAACCGTTCTCGAACTCGACAAACATGGCTTCGCGGAAGAAGGTCCTCCTCAAGGTACATCCGATTCTCGACACACGGCTTGTCCCCACACGCCGATACGAAACGGAGATGGCTGACGGACCAAACAGGTTATCATCCTCGGAGATAGCGGTGTCGGCAAGACGAGCTTGATGAATCAATATGTACGAAGGACCTGGCTGCTTGCCCTGAATTGTTGCACCGGGCCCGGATAATGAAGCTGATGCGCTGGCGTGCAGGTCAAGAAGAAGTTTAGTGCGAGTTACAAGGCCACCATTGGCGCTGATTTCCTGACGAGGGAGGTCATGGTTGATGATAGACAAGTCACCATGCAGGTGGGTTTTCCGCAGCCCCTTGCTTTTGCTACAGGCCATGTCAAGGTGGGACGGGTCAACTGATGGAGGCACTCGTCGTGTGTTTAGCTCTGGGATACCGCCGGCCAAGAACGATTCCAATCGCTGGGAGTGGCATTTTACCGCGGCGCCGACTGCTGTGTGCTGGTCTACGATGTCAATAATGCCAAGAGCTTCGAGGCGCTCGAAAGCTGGAGAGATGAGTTTTTGATCCAGGCATCGCCTCGGGATCCCCCCAATTTTCCATTTGTGCGTTCCCCTCCTCGAGGCCTGTGTCTCTGCATCTTGATATACTACGCGGGAAAGGTTCTAACAGTCTGCAGGTTGTTCTCGGAAACAAGATTGATGTGGAGGAGAGCAAGCGAGTGGTGCGATGCCGATTTGCCTTTTTTTTTTTTTTTTTTTTTTTTTTTTAATTCCGTCCCAACGAGCGCAATAACTGACGAATTGGTAGATCTCCAATAAACGAGCCATGACTTTCTGCCAATCCAAGGGCGATATTCCCTATTTCGAGACGAGTGCAAAGGAGGCCATCAATATTGACCAAGCTTTTGAGGGCAAGTCCACCCACATGCCGTGCTTCAATTCCTTGCAGATGTGCTAACGCTTTGGATGCAGTTATTGCACGAAACGCTCTCGCCCAAGAAGAGTCGGAGGAGTTTAGCGGCGACTTTGACGACCCCATCAATATCTCACTGGACAACGATCGAGACGGCTGCGCTTGCTAAGATGTTCACCAAAGGGGTGGACGATGCTGTGTATTGAAGAAATGGTACGAAGGGGAGGGGGCTTTCTTTCCTGGTCAAGTAGTGTGGACCAACATACCCGTGAGATTGAAGGGAAGAGAATTCTTGGAGGCTTGGGGAATGGGGTGGGTCGTTGACATGCGATGTAGAATACGGGTGTCGAATTGCTTTTTGTTTGGGTCACTTCGCATCAGGGTGTTTTTTATACATGGCCTTGTTCTTCTTTGCCTGGGGATACTTCCTATTGTGGTTGATGTGTTTAGCTGTATTTGAAGTATGATGGCTAGTCAAACGTCATGGCGTCTGCTGCGGTATAGTGTACGGATGACTGCGTGACGGGGCGGAACCAAGACATTTCTGAAGAGGGATAGTCTATGTCGCTACGAGGGCAATGGAAGAGATGACTGTACATGGGGATTGTAGAAGGTCACATCAGAACATACTATGTACATATTTTGGTCGTGTCTTGGGTTGCCGCTACGGTATGGCCATTGTCCAAATATGGCGGTCAACGTGTGCTGCGGAAGATTGAGTAAGCGCTGATTTCCACTCGATGTATATTCAACTCTTTCCTGCAACATGCCGTATAAATAGCATCGAAAGATCATTTAAATTTGGAGAAGGTAGATCGGATAGTTAACATCAGACAAAAACTTCCCCTCCGTTCATCTGTTGTAGGGTACTCCGTACGTAGCGCCCAGACCTCTCGCCCCACGCAAGCTTGACCTCAGACCGAGGCTGCGGCAACCCCAAGTTCTCCCCCAGACAAAAAAGTCCCAATAATACACGCGAACGATGCGCCATGCATGATGTGACCCACGCTGAATGGACGGGACGGAAGTTAGCGGCTGCTTCAGAGCCTCGGCTCATTGATCCGTGATCCGAGCTACGTGCATACGTACTATACTGTAACATCAAATTGGTGGCCTGTTTTGTCTGCCATTGACATCTTCTTTACTGAGGTTGATGTTGCAGATAACATCTCCTTTATTGTGCACCTATCCATCTACCTCGATCTGAGCGAGTAGGTTGGTAAAGCACAACTGCTTAACAGAAACCCCCAGTGTGGCATCCAGTTCAACTACAGCCGCATCATGTCTGACAAGATTCCCGCCCTCGTGAGTCCCCATTCCGTTGGAGTCTGCATGCCATCTTTCATCTTTCATTTTTCGAGGTTGTGCCTGCCGTTGCAAGATTTGTTTATTTGCTAACGCCCATGTTTCTTTTCTGTAGGTCTCGCATTTGGTGAGCGACGAGGCTAAGCGGATGATTGATGTCGTGGCCAAGTTTGTGGAAGAAGAATGTATCCCGTACGACGCGTCTTCCCTTTTTTGTACCCCAGATTACCTAGACACCCCAGAACAAGAATATGAGGAAAAGGAACAAAAGAAAAAAACAGCCAAACTGACGAAAAAAAAAAAAAAAAAAAAAAAAAAAAAAAAAAACACCTCTTATGCCGTACTAACGCCTCATCTCACACAGAGCCGATCCCGTCCTGGAAGCCCAAATCGGCGAAGGAGACTCCCGCTGGGAATCCCACCCCCCCATCCTCGAAGAACTCAAAACCAAAGCCCAAGAACTAGGTCTATGGAATATGTTCCTCCCCCGAGGCCACTACAAAGAATCCCCTGGCTGGACAAACCTCGAATACGGCCTCATGGCAGAATGGCTCGGCCGCTCCCGCAGCGCCTCCGAGGCATGTAATTGCGCCGCCCCCGACACCGGCAACATGGAAGTCCTAGCCAAATATGGCAACGATTCCCAGAAACAGCAATGGCTGAAACCCCTCATGGAGGGCAAGATCCGGTCTGCGTTTCTCATGACGGAGCCGCAGGTGGCTTCCTCGGATGCGACGAATATTGAGTTGGATATCCGGCGCGAGGGCAACGAGTATGTGCTCAATGGGCAGAAATGGTGGTCCAGCGGTGCAGGGGACCCGAGGTGCAAGGTATACATTGTGATGGGGAAGACGGATAAGGAGAATCGGGATCCGTATCGGCAGCAGTCGGTGGTGTTGGTGCCGGCTGATACGCCGGGGATTAGGATTGAGCGCATGTTGAAGGTGTATGGGTATGATGATGCGCCGCATGGGCATGGGCATTTGATGTTTACAGATGTGAGGGTTCCGGTGAGCGCGATGGTGTTGGGGGAGGGGAGAGGGTTTGAGATTATTCAGGGGCGGTTGGGGCCGGGGCGTATTCATCATGCTATGCGGTCGATTGGTGCGGTATGTTTTTTTTTCTTCTCTCTTTCGGCGGTCTTCCTTATACAGCTCAACTCATCTTGTCACTACACTTTCATGTTTGTCACTTCACTTTCCCCGTCTTGTTATTGCACTCTCCCCATCTTGTCCTTGCACATTGGGAGACACCCTCTCAAAATAAATATCTGGCTAACTAACTACCGAAAACCCAGGCCGAGGTCGCTCTTGACTGGATGCTTGTACGCGTCAATGACGAGCGCAAGAAGCCCTTTGGGAAACTCCTCCGTGAGCATGGCGTCATCTTAGAATGGATCGCCAAGTCTCGTCTTGAAATCGATTCCGCGCGTCTAGTTGTCCTCAACGCCGCGCACAAGATGGACTTGCTCGGCCCCAAGAAGGCCCTCAAGGAGATCGCTCAGGCCAAGGTACTGATTCCTCAGACGGCACTCACCGTCATCGACCGCGCCATCCAGTCGTACGGCGGGGCGGGGGTCTGCCAGGACACGCCGCTGGCAAGTTCGTGGGCGGGTATCCGTACGCTACGCCTGGCGGATGGTCCCGATGAGGTGCATCTGCAGCAGATGGGACGGAATGAGAATAAGCGCGGGAAGGAGGCTGCGGAGAAGATTCACAGGCAGCAGGACAAGACGGCGGAGTTGATGAGGAGGCATGGAACGCAGACGGCGCAGCCTGGGGCGAGGATTCGGCGGGGAGCCAAGATTTGATCTACCGCAGTCGATATCTGTCAGGCAAGCGATGAATCAAGAGATTAAGATAAGAGGAAGGAAATTGAGACTTTGACTTGACAGCATGCTGTACCGCCAAAGGGTGAGTGATATATGCTGCCAGCCTTGACGTATCTGGAGATGTCCCCATTAAGCATTTAATTTGCGCATCTTTCGCAGCGAGCTGGCCCAAGTAGGATGCGCTACTCCGTATTCCTTTGTGAATCATCTCACAGCCGCATTTCCAAAACGTCGTGTATTATCAGAGCAAGCTCATCAGCACCAAACATCACACAAACGTATGTATGTATGTATGGGTTGTGCCATAATGAGTAGCCAGTGCAACATATACCTTCGCTGCACTCCGTGCAGCCAAGACACTGCGTGGTTTGCACTGCCGCATTGCCATGACAATCACGGCCAGCATGTGGGTGTTGCCCCGTCGACGTGGCCTTTGCGGATTTGGTGTTGTACGAGAGAGAGTATTTTTTCTAACTTAAGTATTTTTCGGTGCTGACGGAGTCAACGGAGTCAGAAGGCCACCTCAAATCGTTGTTCGCCTCGCAGTGGACGGCTGATGGCAGCTGATGGAGGTGCATCTAGTCACAGCAACGGGCCGATGACGCAACCGTGCCGCTCGCACCTTCTCCACATGCTTAACTAATGAGCGAGTGCCGTTGCGACTTTCAGTCAGCCCACCTCGGAAGTTGGCACCAATGCCGCGCGCATCCACCGTTGCTCTGCCAACAGAGTCCACAAAGAGCGTGAAAGAATTCACGCTCAGGATGCCCAACGCCCGTTCCGATAGTTGCCCAGTCCACCCACCGATCTATGTATAAGCGACCAGCACCACTCATCACTCATCACTCATCACTCATCACTCATTGCCATTAATTTTTCTGAAAGCCGAGCGTATATAAAACAAGTGCAAGAAGACAACGGACGTCTGATAACAGTACGAGACAAATTACACGACTAGGCGCTAAGACACCAATACGATCGGATCTGTTGAGTATCTGGTGAGTTTCTGCACTACAACAAGAAGAAGTCTGAGAAAAAAAGTACCCTTTCGAGAACGCTCTTAGCTAATCATTTCCGTCTTACGCAGTAAAATTTCTCCCCAGGATTGATCATTCTCGAAACCACCACGAACGCTGCCTTGCCGTTTTTGCTTCTCCAAACACACACACATCTACCAAAATCTCCGTTGCAAAACCAAAAATGTCGGGCATTCTCGGTGACAAGGACGTCAACGCTCCCGTAGAGCAGGTCCAACCCTCCAAGGACGTCAAGAGCATGGAGTACCATCGCCAGGTGTTCCACTCCAAGATGGCCGCTGAGCCGTACGTTATACTATGCATACCTCTCTATGCCGTCGCCGTTCATGGCCCTCTCATGACGGCATCGCCAGCTCTGCCAACATTGACTAATATATGTTGTACAGGACCCAGCCATATGTTTCTCCGTCGGATAATATCATGAGCCCTTGCACGGCTAAGATTAATGCGTTGAGGAATAAGCATATTAACAAGTATGTTGCCGGCGCCTCTTTGCGAGCCTGATAGAACATGGGTGATGATGACGCGGTTGCTGACTTGTGTGTGTGTGTGTGTGTGTAGGATCAAGCCCAAGTCGCTATTTGCTCAGGCAAGCGCAAAGAAACTCAACGAAGAGAATGTACTTGGTGCGCGGTCGATTGAGCGGTAATTGTGACTCGATTTCCTGCTTTTCTTCTTCTTCTCTTCTTGGGTCGGGCAGAAATCCGTGGCTAGACGCGGGCTGGCCACTTTCTTTCTTCTTTACACACGCCCCTATTGCGGGACTTTTTGCTTGGTCTTGAAATTGAGACGTTTTGGCTGTTTTTGGACATGGACTTTGGCAAGGGCTTTGCTTGGAATGGCGTTGCGGGCACATAGTAGCCACACTTTACGAATTGATACGTATTATCCGGAAGACAGAGCCTTGTGTGAGTGTTGGCTGGCAATCCACGATTGCTTGTCTCCCCATGAGGATCAATTATGCTTCCAAGGTTTTTTAATCTACAAAGAACTCGGACAAAGATCATAACAAGGGGAGCACTCGTGATGAGAGTAGGAGATGTTGAACTCCTACGTCAAACAGAAATGGAACGCTTTCACCAGCACTACACCCAACATTGTAGTGTTGAGTATTAATTCTTGGGCATTCATCATGCCTTCCATGCCGTCACTATATACACCACATCCTCATCAGAAACAACGTGGGCCAATCCCACCCGTTGCGGAATATGTCTAGCACTCGCCCCCCACACCAGCGCATACTTGAACGTATCCTTGAGCGTGCGATGAACCCGATCACACACATCCTCAATCGTGCTATTACTCCGCACAATCAAGGCCTCCCCAAAGTCGGGCTCTACGCCCTTGCGCTTGGTGTAAATCCTCATCAACCGCAGTTCCTTCCAGCAGCGATCAATCACGTCCTGGATACCCAGATCGAGTTCGCAGCTCATGACTACCGTCTGGGGCTCCCGCGCCAGACTATCCAGGAAATCGAGCGAGACGCTATCGATCTTGTTGTAGACGTATAGACACTTGATGTACTTGCGATGGTCCTTCATGATGACGTCGATGAAGTCGTCTACGGTGGCGTTTTCGTCCCGCACGAGGACTTCGCAGTTGAGTATTTTGTAGTCGCGGAGGATGTTGTAGAGCATCTTCTCGTCGAGGTGTTTGGGGGGTGCTTGGAAGGTGATTTTCATGCCGCCTGCTGTTTTGGGCTTGAGGTAGATGTTGCTGTGTGATGGAGCCAAAGAAGTGAAAGGAGAAAGAAAAGGGGGCCATGTTAGTTCGGACGATGATGTAGATGGAGGAAGTCAGGTATAGGCAATAGAGGAATAGGAGCGCATACGGAGGTTCGCGGTTCAATCGAATGCCAACGGCTTCCAGCTCCGCTTCCAACAGCGCGCGCTGCTCGGCCCGTTTCGTCGCATCCAGAACCATGAGAATCAGATCGCTCGTCTTAGCCGCCGAGATGACCTGTCGGCCACGGCCCTTGCCCTCCGAGGCACCCTCAATAATACCGGGCAGATCGAGGAGTTGGATCTCTGCGCCGCCGTACTCGAGCACGCCGGGGATGGCAGTGAGGGTGGTGAATGCGTATGAGGCGACTTCGGAGCGCGTCTTGGTCACCTTGGAGAGAAAGGTGGACTTGCCGACGGACGGGAACCCGACGAGGGATATGCGCGCATCGCCGCTTTTGCTGACATCGAAGCCGGAGCCGCCGCCGGAGCCAGCTCCTGGGGCGGGTTCTAGTAATTGGGCGCGGAGTCGCGCAAGTTTACTGGTGGTTTGAAGGTGTGAGTTTTGCGCGGTCGCATTTCGGGCGTGGCGTGGGAGCTTGGAGGAAGGGATTTACCCCTTTAATAAACCCAGATGATATTCTTTTTTCATAAACGAGTATCATTGGCCGCGTGTCAGTTGAGTCGGATGTGGGATTCGGGATCTGGCAGTGAGGGTAGGCGTTGAGGTACCTGTGGCCTTGTTTTCTGCTGCGGTGTTAGCTCATGGACTGGCGCGCATAAGCCGAGTGTGGAACGCTGAATGCAGATGAAAAAGAAAATAGACAGGACAGCGGATAACGATGGCAGAGCGAGAACATACTTTGAGTCCTTTTCATCTCATCCTCGATCCTATACTCTGCTTAGCTTCAGGCCGTCGACCGTGTTTCGATTGGGCCGGTTGGGCAAGTGCCGAGGAACACCCACTCCTTGATCTTTTCCGTAATGTTGACCATGGCTTCCTCTGTTTTTTATAGACGGCGTTCCGTCTCTTTCCCTGATATACAAAGGGGTGATGAAGAAGTACCGCGAGTTGAGGGTTCGCGATGGATTTCAAGATGGCGGGGAGGTCCTTGTGCAACTTGCGTCGATCTCCCACCCGGCAGAATCACACTCAGCGGGGCAGACTGACGTTGGCCAGCTCCCAAATTATCCACCGCCTGCCGGTTTCACATTCCCGACGCAACGCCACGAAACCTCGCCCAGCTTGTCTGTGCATGCTTTCCAACAGCCATCTGTCACCGACGCCGCCCTCAAGAAACGAAGAGTGAGAGAGAAAAAAAACCATGGCCGACCAGGAGGAGCAGCAAAGCGCTGCGGTGACTACAACCAATGGCGCGAGTGGTCCGGACGAGTCCATGGCAGTGGTCACGACGGGAGAAAAGCGAGTAATCAAGAAGATTGTGCGCAAGAAGAAGCGACCAGCCCGAGTACAGATGGATCCCAGCGAATTCGGATCAGAACCGCCACCGCAAACCGGCACGACCTACAATATCTGGTTTAACAAATGGGCTGGAGGAGACAGAGAGGTCTATCAACAGACCAAGGCCAAGGGACGGTGTAATCTCGCGAGAGACAGCGGATACACCCTGGCAGACAATACGACGGGGAGCTTCTTCTGCCTGCGCTTCGCAAGAGGTATCTGCCCGCTAGGGCGGGACTGCACGTTCCTACATCGGATACCGGGAACGTTTGACCTGTTCAATCCAAACGTGGACTGTTTTGGGCGCGAAAAGTTTAGTGATTACCGCGATGACATGGGCGGCGTGGGAAGCTTCATGCGGCAAAACAGAACCGTGTACGTGGGACGCATTCACGTATCGGACGACATTGAGGAAATTGTAGCGCGGCATTTTGCAGAATGGGGACAAATCGAGAGAAGTAAGTGGCCGATATTCTCCTTCCGACATTCGTCCTTCACGTTCCGCCTCAGGAGTATCTCATGCTAACCAGAAACCAGTCCGAGTGCTGAACTCACGAGGCGTTGGCTTCATTACATACACCAATGAAGCCAATGCACAATTCGCTCGCGAGGCCATGGCTCACCAGTCGCTAGACCACGACGAGATTCTCAACGTCCGATGGGCCACAGCCGATCCCAACCCGATGGCTCAGGCCCGAGAAGCACGACGAGTGGAGGAGCAAGCCGCAGAGGCGGTACGAAGGGCGCTGCCCGCCGAGTTCGTGGCAGAGATTGAAGGAAAGGACCCCGAGGCCAGGAAGCGCAGGCGCATCGAGAGCGGGTACGGATTGGAGGGCTACGAAGCACCAGATGCCGTGCACTTTGCGCGGGGCCCGAACGCAGTAAATCCGGTGGGACGTAGAGGATTCGAGACAGAAGACCAGCAGCCGCTGATGCTCGAACAAGGGCCATCGTCATCGTCACTCGCGGCCGCGAATGGGGATGGTATATTTTCTGCAAGCACGCTGGCGGCTCTAAGAAAAGCCAACGTGGGTGTGGTGACGAAACCGAAGACGGCGACTGCCCCATTGGGGCCTCTTGTATCGTATGACAGCGACAGCGATGACTAGGTTGGGCTTGTGCGTTTTTGCAGGGGCTGTGTGTACTATGTATGCTGATTTTGATAATGATACCTCATGACAGACATGTTATTCTCTGGGTGCTTGAAGGATAAAAATGAGAAAGAAAGAGACAAGAAGCATGCTTGCATCAGCTGTTTAGGATTCCGGAGTTTCTATTGTTTTTCAGGGTGCGTACACTATGCATATAGTTTTCAATTATGTAGTACTATGTACCTTCATGACAGAGATATCTATTTCTACATGTTTGAAAGAAGGACCAGGGACGAGAGAGTAGCATACCCACGGTGATCAGGCAAACTGCTATAGCAGACTTCCCCCTGCGCTGCGTACCTCATATGTGACTTCGATATAATCATATAATCGCGATGGACAAGCCATTCCTGAACGCTAGAAAGACCAACAAAAAGAGACAAAGCCCTTCGCATCAACTGTTAAAAATCCGCGAATACAAAACCTCATGCCTCCCTATCCACAAATCCATCATCGGCACACTCTGCCCAGCATCCTGCACTCCTGTCTCCCACTCCCTCTCAATCAACCTCGCCACCATACTCTGCACCTCCTCCCCCGCCAGCACCCTCTGCGCCTGGTACGGCCCAAACATACTGGCCCTCACCGCGGCCGACACCAGCGCCTTGACATGGCTCACCAAGTACACATACGCCGTCTGCCGCAGCGAGAGGCCCACGATAGCGCAGATGACCCCAAACAGCGGCGCCAGATGCGCCGACACGAGCGGGGGCACATCCTCTTCTCCTCCCGCCGATCCCTGCTCCTCTGCTGGCGTTTTGGCCTGTCGGAGTAGTGCGCTGAAATCTCGCAGATAGGGCACATCGGCCTGCGAGGAGGGGAGAGCTTTACGGAAAGACCGCTCCCAGATGGAGAGAAGGGCGCGGCCCTGCGCAACGCTGGCCCGGCGGCCTACGGTACAAACCACAGCTGCGTCGAGCTGATCGTCCAGAGAGGCCAGCGAGGAGGGATCTCTGTGAGCGGCAAGCACGAAGGGGAGGGTGGTGGCGGCGAAGGAGGATAGCGAGAGGGCCAAGAAGGAGGAGAATGTTGAGGTGGTGGTGTTGGACGTGACTGTGCGGCGGCGACGAGCGAGGCAGACGCTATGCGCCAGATACGATTCCAGGCCGCTGCTAAATGCGAAGGAGCCGATAGGAAGCTGTGAGTCGGACAGAAGGAGGAGGAAATGTGTGGGCGAGTCGACGGGTGCTGATGTTTTTATCCGTGCTAGAGAGAGAGGCTGAATGAGACAAATTGAATTGCGATGAGATAGATATCTGAACGGATCACGATCTGGATGGAATGGAATGTCGAACTGACATTGAGGTGTAGATGAGGAGGGCGACGGCGATGGCGATGGCACCACCGCCTGTGTTGAAGTCTCGCGCCGCCGGAGACGCAGCTTAGCAGCGGCCAGACGCCTTTCTAATTCTGCAACTTCACGCTCGCCTTCTTTGTCATCTTGAGTCTCTGCGCTATCCTCCGGGGAGTCAATTGCGCAGCGCATCACGAGAAAGGGCACTGTGACGTCGATGTCCACGTTCAGGCCGAGTTGTGACAAAGAGTTATGTATGTATGTGTGTGCGGGGGAGACATTGCCACTTCTATAATTCCATGGCTTTTGAATTGCCACCAGCGTGAGAGAGTTCGTGCAGCAAGTCACCTGCACCACGTATCACGCATGTCGCATCACACATCACATGTACATCATTTGCATACAGTACCAACGAATTACAGTAAATTTACTCAAAACTTGCTACATAACTAGCCACTTACAGTAGAACTCGACTCGTTACAGACAATACAGACGTGAGAGCCACCCTTAGCCAGAACACCATGCTCAATGCGACTTTAGACATAACAACAGTGAATTGGGGAAAGAAAAGAGGGAAAAGTGATACAAAAAACTGAGACTGAGATAAAAAAAAAAGACAAGGGGGAAAAGTAAGTGAGTGAACAAAAGCCTCTGGCCATTATAGCCGTATATTCTCCTTGCCAACCGCACTCTTCCGAGCCCGCACCCTCCGCCTCTCCGCCATATCCCTATCAATCTTCGCAAGCGCCGCAGCTCGTCTCTCTGGCGGCAAACTCCCCTTGGATGTATTGACCGCCATGGAGCTATTGAGGTGATTATTAGGACCAGGCCCGCCCAGTCGCGTGAACTGATCCGACAACAGATCAATCTGGCCTTTCTCAACAGCCGTGGAAGCGGAACCAGCAGCGCCAGAAACACGATCTCGATGCACCGATTTTGACAGCACGGGAAGCTCCGGTGGCACGATCCCCGGATGCTTTACTACATCGTCGGGGAAAAGACGCCGGTTTCGCGGTGACCGAGGCACAAACGGCTGCCACCTAGGCTTGACGGCAGGCGAGGGGGTAGGCGCTGCTGCTGCTGCTACTGCATCTTCCCGGAACTTTTCTCGCAGTGTCCGCCGTTGTGCGCGACGTGTCATCTCCCCAGGTTCCTCCAAGCTTCGCCGTTCGGGATTCAGGGCTTTGACACTATCTCGCATGAGAAGCTCATCTGATCTTGTCTCCTTGATCGGGGCATCCTTGTCCTTGGCTGTACTGGGGTGCCAGCTATGTGGTCGTGACGCGCCTCGTCCGGCGCCGGAGCCCGTCCCCTTAAGCGACTTGACTTCTTTTTTGAGTTCGGTAATCTTGGCTTGGGCGCGCTCCAGGACTGACTTGGTGTCGGCATCGCGAGCGTCACTTTCCTTCATGTATGCCTCAAAGTCAAGCTTGAGCTGCCCAAGTTGGTCATCTTTGCGCCTTGACTCCTCCTTGGCCGCCTTGAGCAGGGCTCGTAGTTCCTGGGTTCTCGGACCGCTGCTTTGAGCGCGTGCCTCTTCCTTCTCGTGCACGGCTATTTGTACTTGGGCCTTTTTGAGCTGCATCTTTAGGTCAAACACCTCATCTCGAAGGGAGTCGAGCTCTTTGAGTTGACCTCGGGCTCGTCTTAGTTCTCGGCGCGTTTCCGTTAGTTTTTCTTGCGTTGTTGATACAGAAGGCGACGAAGCGTATCGCCGACGGGGTGTCTCGCTGCCTGTTGCCGCATTCACCCTCTGCTTGCGCAATTCTTCCATCTGGGCCTCCAAGTCTTGCACGCGGTGGCGGTATTGTGTCGCTAGGGTGCTTTGTTTGTTGAGGTTGTCCAGGAGATCTGTAATTTCCTTTGACTCTGACGATTGTTGGCGGCGCTCGGCAAGTTGGGATGCATTATCTGCAATCTTCTTCTCCATCTTGATGACGCGCTGCTGTTCGTCTCGTAGCCTCTCGGCGAGTTGTATGGCCTCGGCGTCCTTTTGCTGAGCGTAAGTTTTGGCCAGTTGCTTATACTTGAGCAATTTTTCCATCTCAGCTCTCGCCTCTTGGTGATACTTTAGGAACTCCTCTTTCCAGTATCGCCCAGATTGCGAGTGAGGTTCATTCAAATCGACCGTGACATCCCGAGAGCCAGGACCCTCATCCTCATCTTCACCTTCGTCCTCTTCCTCCCATTCATCGTCAGACGCGTCTTCGGGTCTGCTGTCTATATCTCGCGCAATTTCCGCATCGATCGATTCGTTTAGCTCCGTGATTCGGTCGAGGCTGAGGGTGGAACCCCCTGGAACGTCACGTCCAAATGTTACACGCTTTCTCTTGGACGTTCCCGTACCGGGGGTCAGGAGAATGCCTTGAGGTTTTGAAGGCGTGCCCGAGCCTCCCATTTTGGAGGACGACGGCTGGGCCTGTGAGCGTCGACGGCCTTGGGACCGTTTGGACGGCGTGCCGAACAGCGCGCTCTTGAACGCCCTCGCTGCAAACACGGGAGCAGGAGTATCTGGCTGGTCGATTTGAGTAGTATCTGCATGTAAAAATGGTCAGAATCGTGCGGCGTTGTCCATATATACATGCATATGATTCGCACCTCCGTCACCTGATTCCGGCGCGTGTTCGCCGCGTTTCAGCATCCACCCCAGCATGTTCGCGGCGAACGACGCGTTCGCGGGGGCGCAGCAGAAGCAGGTTACAGAGGGGTCGAGGCCTCGTGTCTTTGAATCTTGAGTGTGCGCGCATCCGTCGAGAGCTCGTTCTTCGAGCAACAAGTTGTGAGTCAAAGGATGCCAAATGACGATGCAAGCTGTGTCTGATGCTTGTTTATACTCCATGTGCGCGCGCGTGGTGCCGCGTTCGTGGCTCAAGATGGGTAAGCGGTGTGGGGTAGCTCCGCACAGTAGCCGCCGAGCATCCAGCACCGTCACTGGTCCAAAACATCGCAAGGCTACAGACTGTAGGCTATGAGGTAGCCGCAAGGAGCAGCCGGGCCGACCCTGTCATTGGCCTGTTTACGCGCGTCTACGCCGTTCTGCCGCCAGAAGCCGGGCTGCGGCAGGAACGACCCCGCCAATGTTTAAAGTGTCTGTCACGAGGGCGGCATTCAACGTCAGTGATGTGACTCGAGCCGCAGCCTCCCTTGACTTGTCTCTCTGACAACGCCCCGTCTCCTGCGCCACCATATATTATATACATACAATAGACCAAAACACACATTCGAAGCTATGGACTCTTCCGCGTAACGCCGCAGCTTTGGCTGTGGTACTTACCTGGACCTCACGCGATTATGGCGTGGCAATCCTCCGGTGTAGGGAAGAGGCCCGTGACCGACGACTCGACACACGATGATGCAAGCTTTCCGGGCCTCAAGCCCAGGGCCCCTGACGCAAAAATTGAATATGAGGAGTTGCAGCAGAATGAGCTTCTTGCTCTCCAGGCCATCTATGGCGATGATTTCGTCATGCAAGCCGCGACACATGGTGCTTGGAAGGTAAGGCACCGGGTTGCACCGCCATGGCCAGACACACAGCCCTGCCTTTTCATCGGCAAGACCAGAACAAACGAGAGGAAATGTGGGAAATGAAAAAGAGCTGACTGGTCGACGCCTGTGCTAGAAGACTGAGCCATCATTCGACATTCGGATCAACGCCTCAGCAGACAATGATCTTGCTGCAACAATCGGCTTTGTCATGACGGCGACTTATCCCAGGACGCCACCCCTCTTGACTATCAAGGGCTTAAGTGACTTGCGCGAGGCTACAAAGTTCAAGATTCGAAAGTTTATCGACACCGAGCCCAAGGAGTTTGCCAAAGAGCCTCAGGAAATGGTGGATCGGATTGTCGAAGGTATTCGTGACATCCTGGAAGATGCAGCCCAAGCTGAGGCCTCAGGGAAGCAGTTGCCTTCTCTCGAAGAGGAACGCGAGCAGCATGAAGCCAAACTTGTCCTCCTGGCACAGAAGCAAAAGGAAGAGCAGGAGCGCCAAAAGCAGCAAGAGACGAGAGAGGAAGAGAGGGCCATGTCAGAAATGCTCCAGCTGCAAATTGACCGCCAGCGCCAAAAGGCCAAGGAGTCGAGGGTCAGTCGACGCCCCAATGCCTTGTCGGGGCAGCTGAGCGACAACTCGGCTGCTGATAGCGAGCAAGTCGACTTTGACCAGCTCTGCAGTACGACCGATAAGGACGGTAATAGTCTTGCATTCAGGTCTGTGGCTGGCAAATGTGATCCACAGCAGGGTAAAGTCACCGTTGTCTACACTGTAAGACCGATCCTGGCCAACGGCCAAAGTAATTTGACTCTAGCTCTGAAGCAAGCCACGTTGCGGAGTGGCAGTAAGGACCCCAAGGAGTTCAAGAAGCAGCTCCAGTCTCTGGAGTCGCGCCTGCAGGATCTCAAGACCATGAAGCGTATCCACCACCGGCATCTGGTGGACGTATTGGACTTCAAGTTCGAGAGCGGAACGCCGGCGAACCCAACCGCAGCGCACGTGTGGACTGTGAGCATCTTGACGCCCATGGCCGAGAAGGGATCGCTGGAGGAGCTTTTGGAGCTGGCAGGCCACATTGAGATTGGCAAGGTTCGGTCATGGACCAGGGATTTGTTGGACGCTCTCAATTTTTTGCACAATCAGAACTTTGCGCACCAAGACATCCATCCTCGCAACGTAGTCCTCTTTCGTGAGTCCAGGGGCGAGATTGTGCCCAAGTTGTCCGACGCGTGGTATCAGCGAGAGATACATAGCGCCAGCACCCCGAAACCTGGGCTTCCCGGCCTCAGCTCTGCCAAGTCGGCCTACTGGCTGCCACCCGAGATTGCGGGACAGTCCAAGCCGCAGTACACGTACAAGACCGACATCTGGGAATTTGGCATTGTTTTTGTACAGATGATTTTTGGCCTGGACGTGCTACGCAAGTACTCGTCGCCGAGAAATCTAATGGAGTCGTTGACCCTATCGCAGTCCTTGCAGGAACTGGTCAGCCGGTTCTTCAAAGACGATAAACAGAAACGCCCTCGCCCCTTTGAGCTTGGGTCGAGCGAATTCCTCGCCACCGATGCCCCCGTATTTCATGACGACTCCTCCGCCACGATCTCGACAACGCCCTCGTTGGCATCTCTGCAAGTCCTCCCCGCCAAGCTCAGACGCGACTCCACGGCACGAGGTGCCGTTGTTTCGCGATACACCGAAGATTTCGTCGAGGAGGGCCGTCTTGGAAAAGGTGGCTTCGGTGAAGTTGTGAAGGCACGCAAGAAGCTAGACGGACAGATCTATGCCATCAAGAAGGTCACCCAGCGTTCTCATGCGAGCTTGACGGAAATTCTCAAAGAAGTACGCCTCTTGTCTCAGCTCAGCCATCCGGCCGTTGTGCGATACTACAACACATGGGTCGAGGAAGTGGCCGACGCGAGCGATAGCGATGGCGAGACGTCCACTGATGAATCAATCGAAGAAGGAACACGCGCGACTGGGTCAGTGGGCATGAATATGCAGTTTGCGACCAGTGCCGGTGGCCTCGATTTCATGTCGTCCAATGCAGCCGCCATAGAGTTTGGGTATGATGACGATAGCGAGGACGGGGATAGTTATGAGGACTCGGATGACGATACGTCGAGTATTGATGAAGCCGGTGCGGGGAACCGGGGTGTTATATTGACGGACAAGGAGCGTCAAGCATCTAGCCTGAAGCGCGCCAAATTCCAGCGACCGTATCGGACTATTTTGTACATTTCTATGGAATACTGTGAGAAGAGGGTGAGTGGACCTTCATCATCTTACTCCCCTCTTTCTATTCACCTGCTCTATCACTGCCTTTTTCTTCATGCTTTTTGCTTCTTCCCTATTATACACTGGCTGACTGTCAAGTAGACACTGCGTGATTTGATATCCCGTGGTCTCTATAAATCCACCGTTGACATATGGAGACTCTTTCGTCAGATTCTGGAGGGGCTGATGCATATACACGGCCTGTCCATTGTGCATCGGGATTTGAAACCAGAAAACATCTTCATCAGTAGCAGCATCGAGGGCGTAGACAACATTAAAATCGGAGACTTTGGCCTAGCAACCAGCGGGCAGTTCTCAGTTGACAAGACCGCCGACAGTAACAACGATAATAATGACACACTGGAGACGGTGGACATGACGCGAAGTATTGGGACTGCGTACTACGCGGCTCCTGAAGTGCGGTCAGATGCCCATGGCATGTATAGCACCAAAGTGGATGCAAGTGATGCCTCCTCACCCCTTCAACGCGAGATGCTTTGAAACAACATTTAAGCCTCATTTGAAATGGAACTAACGGTTGCCTCAGATGTACTCGCTCGGAATCATATTTTTCGAAATGTGCTACCCGCCGATGCTCGGAATGGAAAAAGCAGACGTCATTGGCAAACTAAGACAGCTAACGCCGGTGCTGCCGTCAGACTTTAAGCCTGCCGAGAAGACGCAGACGGAGATTGTGCTATCTCTGGTCAACCACAACCCCAAGGAACGCCCGTCAAGTGCGGGATTGTTGAAAAGTGGCAAACTTCCCGTGCAGATGGAGAGCGAAACCATTCGTCGAACCCTAGCGGGCTTGGCCGACCCTAGCTCTCCCTACTATCGCAAGATGCTTTCTACACTATTCGCTCGTCCGGTCGATGCCGCCAAAGACTATGCCTGGGATATGTTCGCTTCAACCCCTTCGTCGGAAGAGCTGCTCAACCAGGGCTTTGTCAAAAATATCCTTCACTCCATCTTCCGCCACCATGGCGCACTGGAAATGCCTCGCAATTCCATATACCCCCGATCATCGCACTATGGCGATAATGCAGTGCAGTTGCTGGACCCCAACGGCACTGTCCTACAACTACCCTACGACCTGACCATGGGCAACGCGCGCATGATCGCAAAGCAGTCGGCGGGATCCATGCCGCAGCGCACATTCTCTTTTGGCAGTGTCTACCGAGACAAGCAGGACACTGGCCAGCCGACCATTTTTGGCGAGGTCGACTTCGACATTGTGACGACCGATACCCTGGATCTAGCGCTCAAGGAGGCAGAAGTGTTAAAGGTTCTCGACGAGATTGTCCACACTTTTCCCTCACTCTCGCAATCGCAAATGTGTTTCCACATCGGACATTCCGACCTACTCCAGTTCATCTTTGAGCACTGCGGCGTCGAAACCACCAGCAGGCGACTCGCAGCGGATGCGCTCAGCAGGCTCAACATTCACAACCACACTTGGCAGAAAGTAAAGATGGAATTGCGGTCGCCAGCCATAGGAGTGTCTGCAACAAGCGTGGACGAACTTCAAAAGTTTGACTTTCGAGGTATGTGGTCTTCCGACCTCCTCAACCCTAACTTAGACAGATATTAACCTGATTACGCAGACACCCCGAACAAAGCCTTCTCGCGACTAAAGACTCTATTCGAGGGTGGAGACATGTACCAAAGAGCATCTTCCACTATGGGCCACCTGAAGGAAGTAGCGGAATATGCCAAACGCTTCGGCGTCGTCACCAAGATCTACGTCAATCCACTCAATAGCATCAAGGAGAATTTCTACGCCGGCGGATTCCTATTTTCGTGCCTCTACGATAAAAAAGTAAAGGACGTCTTTGCAGCGGGTGGTCGGTACGACCACCTCATCAAGGAGCAGCGGCTCAAAACTGGGGGGCGCTATGAGGAGAGACATGCTATTGGATTCAGTCTTGCCTGGGAGCGGTTGGCGCGGGTGTCGAAGACGGGGGGAAAATCGTTTATGAAGAAGCATGAGATGGATCCTAGCTCGATCTTTACGGACAGAAGGGTAAGTTTGTGCGCACCACTCGCTGTGTTGATATGGAGAGAATCAGAAGAAAGAAGAAGAAAAAGATGATGAAAGAAAGCCTGAAACGAGAGGGCAAAGGGGAAAGGGTGAGCAAAAGCAAAAGAAGCGATTGTCTAACACCTGATAGTGCGATATACTAGTTGCCTCCTTTGACATGACACTCCTCCGCTCGACCGGCCTCGAAATCCTCCAACTACTATGGGACCACGACATCAGCGCCGAAATGGCCAAAGACGCCCGATCACCAGAAGACCTGCTCTCCAAGCACCGAGACGAAATCTACTCCTGGATCATTGTCGTCAAGCCCGACTCCATGCTCAAGATCAAGACCATGCACCGCAAAGACGTCCCAGATGTGGACCTGCCCCAATCTCAACTCATGGTCTGGCTCCGGCCCGAGCTAAAAGAACGAGACGCCCGGGCGTTTTCCAAGCTCAAGAGCAGCGCCTCCCATGCTATCGAGGCCACGGGGTCCAGCTCCGGCCCCCAAAGCGAAGCCCGCCAGGATCAAGAAGTCAAGGTCCTTGTCGCGAGCACGAAGAGCAAGAAATTCAACCGTAGACAGGTCGTTGACCAGGCGCAGATTAGTGCAGCGAACCTGGTTCGATCGTTTCTGGATGGTGCGATTCTGGCGATTGAGACGACGGATCAGGTGATTTCGCTGTTGCAGGAAACGAGTCTGTCGGACCATGAGAGCTGGAAGAGAGTGGAGCAGGCGGTGACGATGAATGAGAGGAAGTATGTGCGGGAGTTGCATGTGCAGCTTGATACGTGGCGGGCGGGTTATGAGGGGAAGGGCAAGTCGAAGCATGCGTTTATATATAATTTTCGGACAGGGACATGCGTGTATTATGATTTGAGTGCGTAGGGTCGACTTGACCTAGTGGGAGAAGGTAAGTAGGCTGGAAAATGGTGCATTAAGCTCGCAATGCACTTGAGGCTGGAGATGGGTCGGTCAGGGTCGGATACTAGTCGCTCTTGAGGGAGCGGTAAGAGGACGGACGATATGGGCCACTGTCCCATTTGATTCTCGGTGCTGTACATAGGTATGTTGATAAGCGTTGTGTTGCAATGGGCGACCCGTCAAATGAAGATCGCGGAGCGGAAGCAGAAACGGCAGTTGGTTTTTACTGGTGGTGTTCGATTCATGCAGGCGATTTCTTTGATGCTGAGTCTTGATGCTCCGTTAATGCTACGTTAATGCTACGTTAATGCTCATGATCTTTGAGTCGTGACTTGATTGTTTCATTCACATCGAGGCTGCTCTTGGTGTGGATTTTATTCCAAATTTAGTACCTAGTCCTTTGATGGCAACGTTCTTCTAGTTGACGTCCCTTTCATGCTGCTGTGCCTTGACGCTCACGTTGATCAGGTGCATGGAATTGCATATGAAGTTGCATCCATCCGACCGCAGGCTGCGGGGTGCCAAGTGGCTGCAGAAGAAAACTAGGGAAGGGTCTGTGCGCGACCCGTTTTAGGAAGAGAGACATCAGACGTTTTGAAGTTCCGCTTCAACGCCCAGACATGTGTGGAGTCTGTGGCCACCTGATGCCATCACTCACGTCCCTCACGTCCCGCCTCGACTTGGTTGTCGTGATTTAGGCTGCTCCTACGCCAACACTTTTCGCCTGACTTTCCTCACGCATGGACTGCAGATACCTTTCCTCTGATTAAGTGAGGCCTTCATTCCCCTCTCACCGGCCTTCTTCTCTCACGTCTGCACGCATTCGAGCCTGTCTCGTCGTCTACCGCAGACAGAAGTCGCCACGCCAACGCCGATACCCAGCCGTGACCACTGCAACCCATTTCCCCATCACCGCCGGTCTGACGGGTTCGTGAGGGACGAAAATCACTGATCTGTTCACCCGACTGCCAGCCTTTGCGACTCGGCCTCCGTTACGCTCAGCTCATCTTCGCAGTCGGGTCGGACCAGAGAAGCATGGCTCAGAAGCGGTTGATGCAGGAGCTGCAGGCTCTCAAGAAGGAGAAATGGGTTCATATTGAAGTACGCTGAACCCTCCAGCGCGCACATACTAGTCTTTCGGCGGAGATTTGCCCCCACGACTAACAAGAACTTGCAGATGGACGAGCTGAGTCTGATGCGATGGAAGATTGGACTTTGGGTGGTGAACCCCGATAGTGTGTGGTATGGCGCTTATCTTCGTGTACGACTACCCCTCTCTTTGTCGCAATAATCCAGGATTGGAGGGGAGAACCCCTATCGGCTCTTTGAGGGACTAGCTAACTGGTGAATTTCAACAGGCCGAGATGAAGTTTCCTAGCGATTACCCTTATCAGCCGCCCACGTTCAAGTTCCTCACCAATGGTATCCATCATCCCAACGTCTATAAGGATGGCGACTTGTGCATCTCCATTTTACACAAGCCAGGCAACGATGAACAGTCTGGCGAAAGTGCGAGCGAGCGATGGAACGTGCTGCATGGCGTCGAGTCGGTGCTACGATCTGTTCTGCTCCTCATGGATGACCCGGAGATCAACTCGCCTGCACATGTCGACGCAAGCATCCTCTATCGGGACAATCGACAGCTCTACGACATAATGGCTAAAGACCTTGTGGAACAGTCGAGGCAGGAAGTTCCCAGTAATGTGCACATGCCGACCCTGGCGGAATTAACATATCCCCCGGTGAGGCCCGTCGAGGACGACATCGACTTTTGGAACATGAGTGACGAAGACCAAGATTTTAGTGGTAGTGCCAGCGACGAAGACATGTGCGATTTTGAAGACGATGAAGATGAAGAAGAAGACGATGACGACGAAGACGAAGAAGTGGATGAAGTGAAGCGATCTTAACATTCTCCTCGAACCATCTGGATCGAGGGCTCCTATTTAGCATAGCGGGGGTTTTCTTTTACTTTTCTCTTTTAGCGAACGGCGTTTTTGCGCATCCGGACTGCGCTTGGTTATCATGTGGGTTGTCTGACTGTGCTGCCTGGCCTCTGGGACAGAGTCCATCAACAAGCGCAGCGCTCAGAGGCGCGCCGAGATGTCACTTGGCGCTGGAGTCTGAGATACATATGGACCGGAAGGATTGGACTTGGAGACTTGCCGGGCTCGGGATACTCAGAGACAGGGCGCAATGCCATGCCACGGACGGCTTTGATAAACCATGCTTAGATAATAATGCGTGCTTGTAAGTTGTCTTCGAACAGGCATCTCAATCGCAAAGAGCGGATTTGGCAGTCACGTGGAATGTGTCGTTGTCTCTCAAAGAAACTGTTTCTGCTCAGTGCCGCATTTACTATCAGCTGTAACTAACAGCCGCTGTCACTGCCACTGCCACTGGCCCACTGCACTTGCCGTTCCAGTCCCGAGCTGAGACCAGCCGGTTCGCCACTCCACTCGCACTAATTACATAGGTATGTACTCCGTATGTATGTATGTAGCTTGTTGGAAGCACCACCACTACCTGTACATACATACGTCAGCACCAAGACCTTACCCCGGCCTTTCACCCCGGCGACAGACAGTATCGTGCAGTTTTTACTTTGCAGCAAGACACTATCGCCATCTTCCCGCACACACCGACTGCGCCCACCATCGAGGCCGCCAAAATGGCCGACAGGCCGCCGCCATCCGAGGATGAAATCTCGCAGGTCATTGACTTTGCGGGCCTCGACCCCCTCGATGACCGGTCGATGGTCATCGAGGCGCTCAAGGTTGGTTCATGAGACTGTCTCACGCGTCGAGAACTGTAGTACATGAACATTCAAAGTCGTTTGCTAATACTCTCATTTGCGAACCATTTAGGAGACTGGCTGCAACGTCGAGGCGGTGGTCATGCAATATTTTGATAACCCTGAATCGGTACGATCGAAGTCACTCTCCCCGCTGGTAGTGGCGCTGGCGGTGCTGGGTGCCGGCTAACATCATTTGCGCGGGGTCTTTGCAGTTTCGAAAAAGATTTACAGAACCATGGAATCAGAGCATGTATACAACAGATGGAGATGGGGCAGCCAACAATACCGGCATCTGTAGGTTTATGGACCATTGTGGTGCACGAGTAGAAGAGCGTTTGTTTGCGAGATGGGGGCATCTTTTTTCTGAATGTGGAGAATAGCGTTTCACATCGAGTCGGCGAACAACAATACCAATGTCATCCAGGGCTTGACTCCGCCGACAGAGCCGTACGGACCGACCGCACCATCACGACCGCCGTCTAGATCGAATAACATATCACCCTTGGGGAGGATGCTGGAATGGGCGAGGGATGACGAACCTTCGACGACGCTGCCACCGATGCTGCCATCGCGAGAGGACGAAGATATGCGACGAGCGCTTCGAGAATCTGCACAAGAAGCCGGGATCGGCATCGGGCTGGTGGACCAGCAGTCAGGCATCATGGATACGTCAACGTCGGCGCCGGCGGCATTTGGACCAGCCAATCGAAATGACTTTGATCAAGGAGAATGGGCCATGATCCGAAGCGGTCCGTCAGATACAAGGGTGGCCAAGGCTCCCGCGCCGTCATTGCGAAGACGGACGTCTGGAGCTCCTGCGTTTTTGGTTCAGGGCGTCAATACCGTTGGCAAACACGGTCTCGGAGGCTTGCTGACGGTTTTGCATGAGATTCCCCTGGCACGAAACGCGCTACTAAGTATTGGCTCTCCCGCAGCCTCGTATGGGCACAACAACGAATGGTGGAATGGCCAGGAGATCTTGCCACAAGAAGCGATGGCACAGCGATACGCAGGAGAGGAATTCCAATGGGATCAGGTGGATAATTCAAAGCCCGACACGGAAGAGGAGATTCATCGACTGATGGCCTTTTTGGATTCCACCGAACGGAGCTACGGCACGGTCAGCGTGCTGACAGATGTGATTCCGTATGCAAGCACGGGGCCCGAAAAGCAGCTGTACGAGTATTTGGGGCATCGAAACGAAGAGACGCTGCGGCCTCTGATTAGTACAGTTTTGATTAGTCCCGTCTTTGGCGATGTCGTGGACAGTGAGGAGGCGCGCTTCGGCCTGTTGGAACTGGAGCACAATCGCGAAGACTACATGTACATCACGACATTGTACGAGGCCGTAGACCACACATTATGGAGTGACGCCTTTTCCTTGGCTGGGCTGCACCAGGGATCCAAGATGGCCATGTTGAAGGACATGAGCGACGTGCTAGCCTTCAAGCTCAATGGCGAAGGGCCTGCTCAGTCGATCAATATACCCGAGAAGCTCTATCTCGAAAGGCACCAAACAAGCCGCAAAGACGAAGCGCGGCAAATACAGTTGGCGTGGTGCGAAACCAAAATGGCCATTGCTCGAATAGCAAAGGAGGAAATGAAGGCTCACGAGTGGCGGAATGACTGGAACGACATGGCCTATGACCGGAAGCAGATGGTTGAGCGCGCAATGGAGCAGTGGCAAGCATATCACCAATATCTCGAAACTCTCGGCCGATTTGGACAAATGGAGGCTTCGGGATTTGATACGGATAAATACCCCGATTATCGCATGGCTCCCTTTCTGAAACCGGAGTTGGATGCGGACAGCAAGTTCCAGGTCGTGGAGGATGTGTTGGAGCTCACGAGTAGGATGCTGGCTGATATGGATGCGAGGATGAAGAGTACGTTCCCCCAGAAACAAGGCATACAGGAAAAAAGAAGGAAAAAAGAATGCAAGGAATTGAATCGAGATGGAACGACGGGTAACATTTGGTATATGCTAACATGTGATTGGTGACGAAAAGAACACCGCGCAGAGTTGGAGCAGATCAAAGCCAAGCAGCGGTTTCTCGGCCGACTGCTGACCCAACCCAACAAACCGGGCAGGCCACAGCCCATGACTTGCAAAGAGCTTCTCCTCCGCGGCGTTGTCACGCAGTCAGATGTCGTCTACGTCTGTCAACGAGCTGAGCCAGATCTCATCCAACTGGAAAGCGAACCGCAGCCTGTGGACCAGTGGTGGATGCTCGCATACCGACCCGACGATAATGAGCCAGTCAAAACAGAGGTAGGTGATGAATGCTCGCTATCCGAGCCTGATAGTTTTCTTGCGCTAACATGTGCTGTCGACACAGAAAATCGAAGTCGAGCAAGTGCTGCGACAAGTCTGGGACGAGACAAAAGTGCCTCTATTGATATACGCCACCGAGACAGCCCTGGGTGCAGCACCAACACCGCTCCCCCTCCCACTGCAGCAATTTGCACGCGCAGATAACGAGGCTTTCCAAGCAGAGCTCGCGCAGGAATCAGCCGACATGCCCACCGCACACAACACCGGCACCGGCACCGGCACCAACACCACGGGCCTGCCACCCATTGATACTGTCTCGCCGTCGAAGCGAAAACATCGTGCGGACAGCGTCGGATCCTTGGATAGCAACCGGGCCACATTGGGGAGTGACGATGGAAAAAACGGATTTGATAACCCGTTTGAGGATGATGGCTCTGCGTCGACAATCACCGTGATGGCCTTTCCGGGGACACCTGCGGAGACGTGGCAGGATGAGGAAATGGCGGGTATGGAGCAAGGGCAGGGGCAATAAAGAGGGGGCTTGGTCTGGGTCTGTAGAAGGTTGTGCAAGGTTTTGCGATGGGGAGGAGGGAGAGGTATGTGCTACGATCATTGGTGGTTTGACTACCAAGGCACAAGCAAGACCTACGAGGCATACGGAGTACATACGTACATGAGACGAGTTGGAACGAGCCAAGGGAGCCGAAGCGTGGAGGCATTGCAAAGGGTGGCATTTTGCAGGGACTTGGAAACATGCATCTGGCGGGCGGTTTGCATTGATTTTGTTGTGTGTGTGTGTGTGTGTGTGTGTGTGTGCGTATGGACAGGGGGAGCATGCGTGTTGTGACTTTGGCTTTGGAGAGGTACATACATTATACATATGGAGTTAAAACGGTGGCATGAGGGAATGGTGCAATAGGTACATACGAGGCTCGCCTTTCAACTTTTTAATGTATTATACGGAGTATACTCTGCGGATTCTAGTGAAGTGGTGAACCACCAGCGTAGAACAGAAGAAAAAAATGAAAGAGGGAAAGAAAGAAAACAGGCCACTTGATCTTGTCAGGCCTTCTTCTTGTGGGTAGTAAGAATAGTGTACAGATTACAGCTCAGTTAGACTTCATGAGCTTCATGAGCTTCATGAGCTTCATGAGCTTCATGAGCTTCATGAGCTTCATGAGCTTCATGAGCTTCATGAGCTTCATGAGCTTCATGAGCTTCATCCGCTGGGCATCCAAGTCTACGGACTTGAGCCGCAAGCTCATTTCGCTTTCCTCGTCAGTATGGGTGAGTGCCCAACATGTTGCCCGCATAGTGCGTGACCGAGTTCAGGAGACTCTGTGCCTCCTCGGAGTTCTAGTGGAACATCTCCCTCAGCTTCTCAACCGGGATGTCCTCTCGCTGATTTTCTTGAGGAAGTAGGTACTCTTATGTGAGAAACGCATAACCACCCGTTCCGCCCAAAAGGTCAAGTGACCAAGTTGCACGTCTGCAGCTTGATCGAGGTTATATAGTGCATTGCCACTCCCTGCCCGTACAGGTCGTGACACTCTACTTGTTAGTCTGCGAGCGGACCAACATGTTGTAAGCCACGTAGCGGAATTTGGGATGAGCAATTCGCCCATCAGAAAGCTCAAGAGCACGCTGAAAGTTTGCCTTGGAATCTACCGAGCGTAGGCGAGGCTCAACATAGACTCCCGTGTCGTGAGGGTATAGAGTCGGGGATACAAGAGCCAGCAAGAAAGAGTTCATTCTGTCCAAGCTTGTCAATGGGTGTCTGCCTAATGCTCGGGATACGCATAGCTGGTGGACGACGTTCAGGCGGTGCTGTTGGTTACGGATTGGATGCATCCGCTTGCGAGAACTGCTGATGCTGGTTGTAGTAAGATTGGCTGACTTGCCGGCGCGTTGTGCCCATTGTACCGGTACTGCGACCCTCTGTAGGTCTAGATCTGTACGTGAACGTGCACTCGAGAGATCTCTTTAATCTGGTGCAGCTGTCGACAACTTCTGCAAATACTGCGGAGAACAAGCTTGATTTGGGCGTACTACCAGCTTACTTGCCTCCGCTGGACCGGATTGAAGAGTGGCTCATCGCTCGAGTTACACGTTCACGTACAGATCTGGACCTAGAGAAGGTCGCAGTATCGGTGCAAGGGGCACGACCAGCATCAGCAAACATACCACTGCGTCGACTCGGCCGCCGACAGCTCACGAGACTCGCAGGAGGATACCTTCAATCCGCAACCAACTGCATCGCCTGAAGGTCCACCAGTCATGCGTATCTCGAGCATTAGACAGACACACATTTATCTCCTTCCTGAAGGATGTCGGCACAGTGTACGATACGCTGCCCCTGTTGCCATGAAAGCTCGATACATCGTTTAATGTTATTGGGCGCTGAGCGTCTTCAACTCTGTATGAATGCTGTGCTTTAATGGATGCACTGTTGAGGTGAATGTGTGGTCGTGGGTTTGGGGCGAGCTGAAGTTTAAATTAAGCCAACGCGAGGTTGTGAATCGTGATGCATCTGTTAAATTGTCTCCAAGCGCTGAAGTGAAAGCTTCAATATAGGGGTCGAGCCGTAAGGACTCGGCGAGAAGGTGGTTGAACGAGGTTTTGAACGATGGGTCGGAGCTGGCGGATGAAGCTGACGAAGTTTGAGTGCTCGACTCGGCTGAAGGGTAGCCCGGCGGGCGGAAATAGTCAACTCGGCCAGCTGCTATCCGCTTGACTTCTCGTGTATATTGCGGGTTAATTGCATCTATTGAAAGCTGAATATGTACTGGCATGCTCGTGCGAGAACCGAGGTGAATCCCGAGTCCGATAAGCGTTGTGTGTTACCTTTTGGTATTCTTGGAAACGTAATGTCATGCTATCTTTCTGAGCTGTCGTCTGCAATGATTGATGCGTTGGGCACCGTGCGAGCTGCCTCTGCATTGGATCAATTGGGTTAGAATGCCTCTTCAGTGGGAAACGGCGAGAGGACCAAGCTTCTCGCACGTAGAGCACCGTCCAAGAGGCAGAGAGTCCATCTTCTTGACTGGAATTGAAGGATTGGTCGATGGATAGGATTGATGGATCGATGTTGGCTGATGAATTGATGGGCTAGGAGATGCGGAAAGTGGAAATAAGCCAGCGCGTTGTGCATCTGAGATTTTATCTTATGTACCTTACTTTTTGGCTTAGGTCCACTTAGTGGCTGGTGGATAGAGGCTGGTGGATAGAGGCTGGTGGATAGTGGCTGGTGGCTGGGCCGTGGTTCCCCGCGATGTTGCGTCATTGCACGACGCCGAAGCTTCCAGTCCATAACGGCTGGTCCCACCGAACTCCCACGGCCGGATTCAGAACAGCAAGGGCCAAGCTCTCGTTGTCACTTTGCCCAAGCCAAGCAAACTGGGTTGACCGTTCCGCAATTTCTCTCATAACCTTCCTTCTCTTTCTCCTGCAACTACCAACCACTATTCACGTCCTCCATTCTTGTTCCTCTTCCTATTACCTTGTCGTGAATTACACTGCGCTTGAGTTAGCAATAGAGCCCACCTGCTTCGCCTTGGACCAGTTGGCCCAGACGGGAAACGACAACCCGAAAGGGATAATAGACAGATCGCTTGATTGAAGTGGCATACACTGCAGCCATGGTCAGGGAGACCCAGCTGTATGACACGCTGAGTGTCAAGCCTGATGCGTCTCAGGATGAGATAAAGAAGGGATATAGGTATGTACTTAGTTCCCATCCATCTATCGGTGCGACGATGCAGTGTTTCTTTTCATGAGAGAGGGACCGACAGAAGGAGAGTGAGAAAGACGTGGAATGCATCTGGTCAAGCAAGACACATTGGCTGACCTCATCACAGGAAAGCAGCGTTGAAATGGCACCCCGACAAGAACAAGGACAGCCCCAACGCCTCAGAAAAGTTCAAAGAATGCTCACAGGCGTATGAGATCTTATCCGATCCTGAGAAACGCAAAGTCTACGACCAATACGGGCTCGAGTTCCTCCTCAGGGGCGGGGGCCGGGCCCCTCCGCCAGAGAGTGGTGCGGGTGCTGGCGGTTTCCCCGGCGGAGGTGGTATGCCCGGCGGGGGTGGTATGCCCGGCGGGGGTGGTATGCCCGGCGGATTCGGCGGCTTCGACTATGCCGGTGGCGGTATGCCTGGAGGTGGTATGCCCGGTGGTGCACGCTCATTCCACTTCAACACGTCGGGGGGACCTGGTGGCGGCGGCTTCAGCTTCAACAGACCAGAGGACATTTTCTCCGAGTTCATGCGGCAGCAGAGCGGGAGCGCGGGCGGCATGAATGGTGATGAAGATTTTGCCAACATGTTCCAGTCATTTGGCGGGGTTGGTGGCGCACCGGGTGCTGGCAGCCGGCCTGGACGCACGAGAACAAAGCCGTCTGCATACCAAGAGCAAAGACAGCGAGAGCACGCCCCTGAGATCACAACGGTAGAGCGACCGCTCCCATTGACATTGGAGGAGCTGTTCAACGGTGTCACCAAGAGGATGAAGATTAAGCGCAAGTCGTTTGACGCGAATGGCAAGCGGGTGCAGTCGGACCAGGTCTTGGACGTTCCTATCAAACCGGGGCTGAAGAAGGGGTCCAAGATCAAGTTTAGTGGAGTGGGCGACGAAGTCGAAGGCGGTCGACAGGACTTGCATTTTATTGTGGAAGAGGTTCGTGATGTTGACGTGCTTTTTATGACATACCCTCCCTCTCCCTGGAGTGAAAATGAACCCCCGAGCCAGACACATGCTAAGCAACTGCCATAGAAACCACACCCCCTCTACAAGCGAGAAGACAACGATCTAGTCTATACCGTCGTCCTCGATCTAAAGGAAGCTCTGACGGGCTGGAAACGAACCGTCTCCACCATTGAGGGCAAGCAGATCAACCTCGACAAGGGCGGACCCACACAACCCGGAAGCGAGGATCGATACCCCGGGCTGGGCATGCCCATCTCAAAAAAGGTCGGCCAACGAGGTGACTTTGTCATCAAGTACAAAGTTGATTTCCCATCGAGCTTGACGCCGTTCCAGAAGCAACAGTTGAAGGGCATTCTGTGAGACGTCCCCTCTTGAGGAGAAGTGGCGCTTTTTGTTTTCTTGGAAACCAGCACATGTAGAGTGTTGAGCTATTTTGACGACGAGGACGACGGTATACGAGCACGCAAATACACTTGTATCTTTCAAAAAAGAACAGAAATAAGACAAAAAAAAAGGATATTCTTTTGGGGCCTATAACGGACGTTGGGTGTTTTTTTGTTTTGTTTGTTTCAAATAGGTTCAACTTACGGTTCATGATGTGAGGCAGGCAGTTAGCTCCGCAGACGAGGTAAGTCTGGCTGGCTGTACGACGAAGTGATGGTAATTGGGGGCGTAGTCTCAATGACATATCTTGTTTGACGGACTGATGTCTTATTTGTGGGCATTTTCATTGTATCTGGCTGATTTTCCTGTTGGGCTGTGTTCATCTTCTAAGGAATGAGGTATCACACCACATACGTATGCGGTAGCTAGACCCGAAGCTTAATACCGTGACAGATTTCACAGATTTCGATTTTCATATGCAAATGCTGTTTAGCTTGCGTTAACCGAGCAAACGTCACACAAGTCTAAGCGACAGAGTTCGTATTAAACGGAGACCCATGCATGATGGTTCGTTCTATAATGACCTTTCACATCCATAAGCCGCTCTTCAGAAAGTAGGCTGGCCCCCAACCCGAATGCGGCGCCAATGCCACAACCGTCCCATTCAATGCCAATCCATCCTCATGAGCTCGATGACGCCAAAGCCGCGGTAGAGGCGGGGTGGCCCCACGGCCGAGGAGCCACGGGTACGAATCACGATATGAGGTATGTATCTGTAGCGGCCGGGCTGCGATGATCAGAGCCAGCCACCCTTTTTCCATGCGTTCGTCGCGCGCGGCTTGAGGTATTTTCGATGCGACTTGAGAGCGCTTGACTTTGCTAGGTACCTCAGCTTGGCTTCACAATGCGCTGTACAACAATAAATAGATTGTCGTGGCGGACAGCGGTGCCAGTTGTTGGCAGCTGTACAACTTATCTGAACCGTGTGACAGGAAAGAGGCACCAGGACTCCCTTCCACTAGGGGGATGAGGGGATGAGGGGATGAGGGGATGAGGGGATGAGGGGAAGCCTGGGTTTATTGGGCTTGTGTATTTCGCTTTCCTTGTCGTTCCTGTGTTCCTACTTCCCCTCCTACTCTACTTTTCAAAGAAGCACCTCTTTTTCAACGTCAATCCTTGCGCCTGGACATAGAATTGCAAAAACCGTTACCGTTCACATTCCAGCTTGCCTTGTAGCAATTCGTCTGCGGACTAGATTTATTGAAAATGGCCAAGGTGCATACACACATTCTCGCGTCCCAACATCGCACCCGCAACCGCCCACAAACCTTGAGCCCCACCTCAACAAGCTCAACCACATGGCTAACTGCAATGGGATACTTAGATCACCACGTTGTTGTTTGACTGTGACAACACCCTCGTGTTATCTGAGGAGCTCGCATTTGAAGCATGTGCCGAGCTCATCAACAAGATCTGCGCTGAACGCGGCATTGTAATGAAATTCACAGGCCAATCGCTCATTACGGAATTTGTTGGCCAGAATTTCCGCGGCATGCTCAAGACGTTGCAAAAAGAGCATGGCATTGAGATTTCTCCCGAAGACATGGAGAAGTACGTTCTCATGGAGGAGGATGCCGTGATTGCCAAGCTCGAGACTTCCTTGAAGCCATGCCCCGGGGTGGAGTCGGTCTTGCAGGAGCTGCAGGCGTCGGGAAAATACCAGCTGGCAGTCGTGTCGTCTTCAGCTCTGCGCCGTGTCAAGGCGTCGGTGGACAAGGTCGACCAGACCAAGTACTTTAAGAGTCCTGATGGTGAGGATCTCATCTACTCGGCGGCCACAAGTCTGCCTGTTCCCACTAGCAAGCCTGACCCAGCCATTTACTTGCACGCGCTCGAGGTCCTGAAGAAGGATGCGTCCGAGGTCTTGGCGATTGAAGATAGCAAGAGCGGCGCGATGAGCGCCACGAGGGCCGGAATTTATACGGTTGGCTACGTCGGTCCCTATGCTCAAGACAAAAGGACGGAGATGGTGGGGGTGTTGAAGGAGGCAGGCGCGGCGGTGGTGATGACTGACTGGAGCGAGTTTCCTGCTATTCTGAAAGCCTACGAGGCTTGAAGTTTTGGAACCATTCGTCGCTTAAGACGCCCGTCACTTTAGTGCGATGCTTCTATCAAGAGAAAGGTTCTGTCGATGGGCCCAGATAGATTTGGACGATATCAGGTGTTGCTACTCTAATCTACGTGACGATGACAAGGTGCGCATTAGGTTGCTTGGGATATCATGGCTCTACATGCATTTCATGTCTGATGTTGAGAACCCTTTCTTTACTCCTTTCTATTCTTTTCAAAGAGGCATTGCGGTGACGCTCATTTTGTCCAATCCATCAAGAAGCTGTTCACGCTTTGCAGCGTCTGGCGGCTGGGGTTCCCCGCCGGATACGCCGTCATGATACTCGCCAGCTTCACCTTGACCTGCCCCTTCGTATAGCAAAGCCTCGCATCTGGCACACGGAACTGGCCTTGTTCATCAAACAGATAACACGAAAGCGCGAGCGCCGTGCCCACCGATATATCTCGCCCAGATTCACACGCCACAACAACTTGCCGATCCTGCCCTCGTTCCAGAAATGCTCTCACAAAAGCACAAATCTCAGTCAACGCCAGCCTCAAGTTCCGACTCGCAGTCTTGTGCTTTCCCAGTCCAATCTCCATGTAGTTGGGTGCCCGAACCCACGTATCCTTTGGACTAACCCCCTCCACCAACACCACATGGCAGACCTCGCCATCAGTCTTCCCCGGCACCCCCAGCGGAAGCGCACACACACTAACAAAAGGCGTAAGCCGTACCAAATCAACAATCTGCTGCCCCTTCCTCTCCATCTTATCCCGTTCCAGAAGCGAGGCAATCAGCTCCGGGAGCTGTGCATCCGACATGGAGAGTAACCTCTCGTAATGGGCCCAGAAGAGATCGGGAGTGAGTCCGTGGGCCCAATTTTCGGTGTCGTCGGCGGCGCCTTGGATATAGCCCTGGGAGTCTATTTCGCTGGTGAGGATGCGGCGGGAGGCGGTGAGGCAGATTATGGGGTGGTAGTCTTGGAAGATGGTGCCTTGTTGCTCTTGCTCTTGTTGTTGTTGTTGTTGTTGTTGTTTTGGCTCGTGCTCTTTTTCTTGTCCTTGTTCTTGTTGTTGGGGGCTGTCTTTTTTGGTGTCGTCTATATTGTCGTTGTCGTTGTTGTTGTTGTTGTTGTTGTTGTTGTTGTTGTTGTTGTTGTCGTCCTTGGAGGATGAAGAGGGAGAAGAGGGGGAGGAAGAGGAGGCGTTCGATTCAGAGCAGGAACAGGAACAGGAGGAGAGAAGCCAACGAGAAGAGTAGCATAAAGCGCAAACATCATCCTCAGAAGGCACAAGACTCGACTCCTGCGTCACCCAAAATGGGCGCAGCGGCTTCGTAAGCACCGGCAAGGCCTCCAGCTTCAGATCCCGCAGCGCCTGTACGAATCCCGGAACCAGGGCCATGATCTGGGCATGCGTCGAGGCCATCAAGTGAGGCGGGAGGAAGAGCTCTGAGCAGAGCGGGTGGGAGGGCAGGAGGAGGTTATTGAGGACGGTGCACCAGATGGGTATGGTCGTGGAAAGGGCGTCAGGCATACCTGCGATTGCGATTCATTGTGATTGGTGAGGATATGTTACGTACAAGGGAGAGATACGTTTGGGGTGGGAGACGTACGTTTCCCTCGACGGGTTGAGTCGACGATGATGATTCTGGAGGAGCAGGTGTCAGTTTAATGTACTGGGTCACTGACTGGACGGATGGGAAGCGTTCATAACTTCATATCATCAAAGAAGCACGACGAAAACGGGATGACAGATTGATTATAGGGGGGAAAAGTACACGAGATACGCGACGGGATATTTTTATAAAGAAGACGGTGAAATAATGTAGAGTGTGTAACACACCCATCATGCTCCTCTATCATGTCCACCAGATGCATGTTCAGCCTCCTCGTGCTACACTTCCACGCCCTCTCATGCCCATCCGTGCTCTTAAAGTATGCACACGCGCGCTGCGGTGTCTTCCCCGGTGGGACATACCAGCTCCCGCAGCGCTGGTTCGCGACGAGAGGACGCGGTTTGGAGGCGCGGCCCCGGAGGGAGGGCGAGGAGGCGGCGCGGAGGACAAATTGGGCGTCGGAGTGGATGGAGGTGAGGCGGTTGTGGATGCTGAGAGTTGCGCGCTTGAGGGAGGAGAGGAGACTGGAGAGGGAGGGGAGGGTGTCGTCGTCCGGGGGTAGGGAGGCCATGGTGGTGATGGTGGTTGTTCTGGGTTGGTGGTTATTGGTGAGTAGGGGAGGGAGGGTATGTGAGGTTTATAAGTGGATGGAGTGGCAAGCGAGTAGCTGAGTGACAGAGTGACTGAGAAAGTGTGGTGAGTGAATTTTAGGAGTGAGTGAGAACGAACAAGTGAGCGATGAGTGAGTGAGCAAATCGACTTGGATGAACAATGAGGTCGATCGTACTCCATAACTACTCCGTAAATCGTGATACATACATACTTTTTTGAAACTCCCCACTCTTTTGGCGGGGCACCACCTATGTACATAAAAGCCAAGCGCTTCTCCAAGGATAACTTTACAGAACAGACTTTAACAGAGTACATAGTTAACTACTCCGTATCCGTATCCGTACATGCTTCAAGTTTCTCATGCAGACAAAATCATACCAACTTCCACACACCATCCTCCTCCACCACAATGCCAACCTCGCGCCCCTCATCAATACTCCGCCGTCCAGCCTCCAAAATAGCCGTCGTGGCAATCGTATTGGGCAGCGTCGGCAAGCCCTTCTTGTCCAGATCCTCCAGCGCCGTCCCCGCATTCACAGCGCGGCACCCGTCAATGAACTTCTCAATAGAAATGTAGCCATAGCCCGTCTGGCCGTTGAAGTTGCCGTTCTCGTCAGGCGCATAGCGTATATAGAACGGGTTCAACCACTGAATCTGGCCGGCCTCATCGTCGGCCACGTCGTAACCCCGGTGCGCCTGGTCCACGCGTATCTCTCCCCCCGACGCCAAATAGTGAAAGTACTGGTTTGTGTGCACGCCCGTGCGCTGGGGCGCCGTCCAGGACGACGTGTAGACAGCAACGGCGCGCTTCGCAGGATTCGCTGTATTCGCCCATGTCACGAGCAGGGTGATGGTATCTTCGGTGCCAGGCGCGCAGCCCAGATCGGTGGCCACGCCGAGGGAGGACGACGCGGAGACCTTGACGGGCCGGTAGCCTAGCTGCTGGACCATGGAGTCGCAGATGTCGACGTGGTGGCTGTTGAGGTAGTACGAGATGTCGGAGTCGGTGCCGGCCCAAGCCTTGAAGGTTTCGAGCTGGTATTTCGGCTGCGACATGTAGCTGTAGAAGTAGTTGAAGTCGCCGAGGGTGTTGGCCCGGAATCGCGCGTCTGAGTAGGCCGGGTCGAAGCGCTTGTGGTGCTCGATGAAGACGTAGACGCCCTTTTCGCGCGCGCGCCGCACCAGCTCCTGGTGGTGGTCGAGCTGCTTGACGGCGGGCTTGGTCAGAAGCACGTGGATGCCACGCTCGATGGCGTATAACGCGATGGGGTAGTGCGTCGGGTCCGGAGTGAAGACGGTGATGGCGTCGCCGGGGTTGAGGGCGTTGATGGCGGCTTTGTAGGCATCCGGGTCGATCTGGTCGTTGGGAGGGAAGGACTCAAACGAGGTATCGAGGCCGTTGTAGACCTGGGTGATTTTTTGGTCTAGGTGTTTGCCTGCCTGGTGTAAGCGGTGGTGGTAATGGTGATCAGGGCAAGGCTTCTCTCACGGATAGCAGGAAACTTGGTCCCATTGACGCCCACCATGCTCAAGTTGTCGACCTTGCCGCGCCGTCGCAGATCAAAGAGCGTGAGGCCCACGACGCCGATCTTTTTGTCCGACGCGGAGGCGCTACCACCGACGAATCCAGTGGTATACTCGCCAGTGCCGATCTGACAGGATTAGTTAGTTGGTGATGTTTTAGGGGACGAATGGCAGACTAACCATGAGCACGTTGAGGCCTGCCATTGTGGTGATGTAGATGTATCGCCGTGGACGGGAGGCTAAAGAGGGAGAGAGAGGTACGGAGAGCAATTCAAAACGCCCTCATAGTTGGTCGAGCGACATGCTTTTGAAGGAGTGCGATGATGTGCAACTTGCGAGGCATATTTACTCCGTACATAGTCATAGTCATGAGACCCCAGAGCCCCTCAATTTCTCCGTCTCCAGCGCTGAAGCCAGGTCCTGAGGTGACCTGTCATTGCGCCGCGTGACTTCCTTCGCGTCTGTGCTAAGCCGCGGTTGCTACCAAATCTACGCTCCTGGTACGGAGTATGTATTACATGTATTACCGATAAAGCCGTCGATCCATCATTTCATCAGCCAACATCATGCTGTCCGTCAAGCTAGGTACATAGGTACCTTAGTGCATATGGATCTGCATCGCATTGATTAACTACCCCGCGTGTTCTCCCCAGCAGCTTCAAGCCCATCCCGCACGTGGTTGGTGGAAAAAGTGCCTGCGGCTCACATTCTGGCTCCTGGGATCCCCACTCCCCCACAGTGGCACAGAACCGACGAAGTGGGACGCCGTTCATGGGTCAAACTGCTTTGCATCATGTCAACGACCGACTGACTTTACCCATGTACATACAGCATACAGTACGGAGTACATATGTATGTGCAACCGGATGAAGAGAAGGTAGACAACCGCGGCAAAAGGCGCAGAATTAGACTCTTGTTCGTGAATGTTGATGCCTCTTCCAATGCGAGCGCCCTCGGCTAACACATACATACCACATCCACTCTTCCGACTAAGAACCACAGAGGTATGTATATCTGCGTGACGCCCACTATCTCTCTCGGAATCCCCTCTCGAGATTCCTCTACTTCATCCATAGCTCTCCTTGCGCAGTCCCTCACAGTCCATCATCTTCAAAAAAAAAAAAAACTCCCCAAAAAAACTCCCCCAAAAAAAAACATCCCACCCTCACATCACACAGACACCATGAGCATGCCTCGACGCCCTCTCCCCTGCGGCATCTACGCGCCCACCATGACCTTCTTCGACCCCCAGACCGAAGACCTCAACATCCCCCCCATCAAGAAACACACCCAGCGCCTCATCACCGCTGGCCTAGCCGGCCTCGTCGTCATGGGCTCCAACGGCGAAGCCATCCACTGCACCCGATCCGAGAAGCTCGCCGTCACAAAAGCCACCCGCGAGGCCCTCACCGAAGCCGGCTTCCCCTCCACCCCCATCATCCTCGGCGCCTCAGAAGGCAGCGTCCGCGGAACCCTCCAACTAACCCGCCTAGCCGTCGATGCAGGCGCCGACTACATCCTCCTCCTCCCCCCCTCATACTACCGCCTCCAAACCGACCAGCAAGCCATCATAAACTACTTCACCGACGTCGCCGACGCAAGTCCCCTCCCCGTCATCATATATAACTACCCCGGCGCCGTCTCCGGCATAGACCTCAACAGCGATACCCTCATCCAACTAGGCCAGCATCCCAACATTGTAGGCACGAAATTCACGTGCGGGAATACCGGGAAACTCACCCGCGTGGCCCTCGGCACGGATGCCAAGACGCCCTTCCGGGAAGGATCCGGCTACATGGCCTTTGGGGGCCTCTGTGATTTCACGATGCAGACTCTTGTGAGTGGTGGGAGTGGTATTATCGCAGGAGGTGCGAATGTGATGCCCAAGGTGTGTGTACGGGTCTGGAATCTGTATGTGGAGGGGAAGATGGATGAGGCGGCTGAGCTGCAGAGGGTGTTGAGTAGGGGGGATTGGCCCTTGACGAGGGCGGGTGTTGCGGGGACGAAGAGGGCTATAGAGATGTATTATGGCTATGGGGGGTTTGCGCGTCGGCCGTTGAGGAAGCTTGATGAGGCGGGATGGGAGGCTGTTCGGGAGGGGATTCGGGAGGTTATGGACGTGGAGATGAGTCTGTAGGTTGTGTTTTTCCCACTTTCTTTCCTCTTTGTTTGGTTTTTCTTTTCTATGAGATTTTACTATTCACTAGCGCTTTTATATGATGCATGAAGAAAAGTGTACTTGAGGGCCGGCATCTGCAGTATAGGTGTTGTGTATGTATGTTTGTGTGTACGTGATGTTTCGTTGGTTGTATACGTGATGTTCGGTTGTGTGTGTGTGTGTGTACATTTTGCGGAATCTGTCGTAGGCTGCTCTTCTATCTGGGTGGCGATGCATATATGTAGTCACTGGAAGACCTGAAGTGCCAGATTTATGCCCGGACCACATCACTTTACTACAAACCTGGAAGCACGATATGCATGCACAATATTAACGTGGGATGATGCCCCCAACTAACTCTTTACACTGACCACCATGCCGCCATGAAGCCACGCTATTCTATAGGGCCCACGTTCTTCAACGCGCCGACTATACAGGCACAGTAAACTCAACTGCTCGGAAAAAAGACGCCACATTCTTACTCGTCAATGACAGAAGCAAATCTGTCCGTCATCTCTTGATGGATACCCTCGTACTGTGTAATCAGGTTAATATCTTTGTATAGCCAACGGAACAGGTGAGTGTGGGGGGACAAGAGAGGAGACATACCTTCTTGCAAATCACGCCCTGACCCTCCGAAGGAACCTCAAACTTCAGCTGTCGCAGCTTCGTTTGCAAGTCGCTGGTGGCCTCTCGAACCTTGGACCAGCTTTGTCCTTGGGCAATGGCCTTTTGCGCCTCGTCGTGGAAGCCCACCATCAGCTTCATCATCCACTCCGTCTTCCAGATAGGACAGAACTGATCGTAGTCTGAGTAGCCGTTCTGCTGCAGGAAATCTTCCTTGATCAGCGCGGCCAGATCCAGAGTAATCTTGTCGGGGTCCGACAAGGCACTCTTGCCGACAAGCTGCACGACCTGGTCGAGTTCTTCCGAATCGGAAATGAGCTGCTTGATACGGTCGCGAAGCCTGGGGAAATCGGGGTAGTCCTTTTCGTAGAACTTGTCGAGCACCGTAGTGTACTTGCTGTACGACAGAGATGTGTTGATGGAAGGAAAATGCTTTCGCTGCGCGAGTTTCTTGTCCAATCCCCAGAACACTTGGACGATGCCCAAAGTGGACGTTGTCACCGGGTCGGAGAAATCACCACCGGGAGGACTGACAGCACCGACGATGCTCACACTTCCCTGGCGCTCAGGCGAGCCCAAAGAAACTACCTTTCCAGCACGTTCGTAGAAAGAAGCAAGCTTAGCACCCAGGTAGGCAGGGAAACCCTGATCAGCAGGCATTTCTCCCAGACGACCAGAAAGCTCTCGCAAAGCCTCAGCCCATCGTGACGACGAGTCAGCCATCATGGCCACGTCCAAGCCCTGGTCACGGAAGTATTCGGCCACTGTGATACCGGTATAAATGGAAGCCTCACGCGCAGCCACGGGCATGTTTGACGTGTTGGCAATCAAGGTCGTTCGCTTCATGATGGGTTCCTGGCGGCCATCGACATCAATCGAGAGCTCCGGGAAATCCTTCAACACTTCGGCCATTTCGTTTCCTCGCTCGCCGCATCCGACGTACACGATGACATCGCTGTTGGAGAACTTGGACACAGACTGACTAATGACAGTCTTGCCGCACCCAAAAGCACCCGGAATAGCCACAGTGCCGCCCTGCACACTAGGGAAAAGAGCGTCCAGGACTCGTTGGCCAACCAGGAAAGGCTGGTCAGCCGCCAGCTTCTCAGTCGAGGGACGGGGGACTCGCACAGGCCACGACTGCATCATGGGGTATTCCGTCTTCTTGCCGTCAAACTCGACCTCCAGGATCTTTTCGGCAACAGTATAAGTGCCCTTGGGTGCAATCTTCCTGATGATACCACGGGCGCGAGGGGGGAAGATGATTCGGTGAGTCGAAATAAAGGAGTTCTCGAATACTGTTCCCCACACATCGCCACCAGAAATGTGTTCGCCCACCTTCATCGTCGGTGTGAACTCCCATTTTTTGGTTCGGTCGAGCGCTGGCACTGATATTCCTCGGGGGATATAGATGCTTTTCGAGACTTTCGAAATGTCTTCCAATGGTCTTTGAATACCGTCGTAAATGCCGTTGAGCAGACCTGGGCCGAGTTCGACAGACAAAGGCTTTCCAGTTCGGGTCACAGGGTCGCCGACCTTGACGCCAGCTGTGAAACGTGTCAGTCAACGGGGTCACGAAAGACCTTGAAAGGCGGACTGCTGATCATACCAGTTTCTTCGTACACCTGAATGGAGGCTTGGTCGCCATTGATTCGAATAACTTCGCCAACAAGATTCTCGTGACCGACTTTGACCTGAAGCACACAACGGAAAGGAAGGATAACATCGTCAGCCAAGAAGCGTGGGTCCAAAAGCCAGAGACGGCCAACTTACGAGCTCGTACATGGCAACACCGATCATGTCCTCGGCCACAATGACGGGGCTAAGAGAGGTCAGTAGGTAAACGACTCGTTGAATGTAAGGTCAGTGATTCGAACCCAGAGATGGAGTAGATCTTGCCTGCGCAAATAGTCAGTGTCGGTGTTATATCTCGTCGTCCTTGATTAGCGTCAACTTACCAGCGTGAGCGACTTCTTCACCAGCATTTTCGGTTTTCTGTTCGACATCCGTTAGCATTTATGCCGAGATATGAGGCCATGACGCCATGGGCCACGAAGACATCCGGCGTGAAGCCATGCCAGAAGCCGGACCAGAAGTCATGAAGCCAGGAGGCAGTGGGGCAACACAGGATGCCGTCACGGAGCGACGAGCTTGCGGAAACGGTCCAACGGCTGCCCCGGTTGGGATTGAACGAATTATAGGCCAGGGGCGCATACAGGCGGCATCTTGGAGGAAGAAGGAGTTTTCGACTCCGGCGCTGAATGGGACGAAAAGGGGCGCTCGGATGCAGACGACGAATGCTGCGGAGTTGACAGCAGCGACGTGGAGGGGGGAGATGATGAAGGTGGTGAAGCAATGGAGAGTGGAGCGAGACGCAGCTCGGGGACCGTTGCTGCGGCGGATGCAACGCTGATTGGGTCCGGAGCGCAGAGTGGAGTCGATGATGTAGCGGCGGAAGGAGCAGCTCGCGAGGCAGGCAATGCGCGTTCACCCTCAGTCTCGAGTTCGACCGCCACCCCAGCTTCTGGCGGCGATAGCGACAGCGACGGCGACGGCGACGGAAACGACAATAGTGATGGCGACGGCAGAGCGATCGCAGACGGTAATGCCTCGCTCTCTGCTGGTTCTGATGCAGCCCTTGCTCCAGCAGACAAGATCTCCCGGCTCCGGTGGCGTACCAGGTCCAGAAACGAAGGCCGAGCCTTAAGCCGCGGCCGCAGTCCGGGCTGCATGCACACTGCCTGAGCAAAGAAACAGTCGGCTCTCAATGGGTGGGACGCCCTTGGGATAGAGGCAGATCAAGCGAAATCTCTCGACTTGCAAACGAGGAGACGGTGCATGTTTGTTGTAGACCAAGACTCTGAGGCGTTGCCGCGTCGCGGTCCGTCTTGATCCGAACCCCTTGAAAGTTGGGACACAGGACGCACAAGGCAACAAGTCCATGGGGTCCAGGCGGGTGGCACAAGAAAAGTTAGGGCAGCTCAAAAGCCGATGGCGTATGCAGGAATCGAGAAGCAGAATAACTACATGCCGGCCGAATGGTTCTCTGAAACAGGTGTGGCTTTCTGCAGGTGGCTGGATCAGTGGCATGTCTCGGCCTCATCGCGACTCGGGAGAGAAGGCCCAAGGGGACTTGATAAATTCGAAGCCAACAAAAGCTCTCTGTCTTACGTTCCCTTTCCTGATACAGAGGATGAACCAATAGTCGTTGCTGACTGGCGGTCCGGTATCCATTAGCGGCATGGGTATCATCGATTGTCTATTGCGCCTGTTGCTTAGACTATGGCTTTCAGTCCGCGTCAGGAGAGATATTCCATAGCGAAACATGACAACTTACAAGGTTTGATATCCGAAATCAGGTTCAATTTGTAGTTGTTCTTCACAGAGAGAACTGACAAGTTAAAGAGGGTGTGTTTATGAAAGAGCGCGTTGACAGTTTAAAGGGACCTATCGATTTACTCTTCACCTCATGGCTGCATGGCTGCACTCGCGTATTCAACAGAATATAATTGAGTTTCGGGAGTTTTGGTTTCCAAAGGGGTTTCCACGAAGTTCAGATGGGTTTCAATTTCAAAGAGGAATTTATAGTTTTTTTACGGTTGCATAGATAGTAGTCTTATTGATAGATAGAGAAATAGAATCCAAGAGGTACAGGTAGTAGTACCTTGTATACATGTATGTATACTCGTCTATCTGAAAACTCAAATATTGACGGGTCAAGTTGTTTCCCGCCTATATGTCGTATTTCAGTCATCACACACTCCTCGCGTACAACCACCATTCTTCGATTGATTTCTTGACCTTCAGCCTTGGCTTCATTAGCTCACCACTGTCGCCACGCCAGCTGCACGCTTCCTCCGCTCTGGCTTAGCAACAGTGGACTGTCATGCGAACTCGTCTTTGTCTTTGGGATCTCGGCAACAGGCCTCGTAAGTTTCATTCCAATCCCATTGCCGTTCTATCGCACTTGTATTGCAATGCGGGTTCAATCGACACACAAATCCATTGCAACCCTGTTGCGATAGCGTCGTTGCCGACGCAGCTTCAAGTTCATTCTTGAGCTCAGACGTCTGATTGCGAATCTATTGCAATATACATTCAATCGAAGTTCGATTGCGATGGCGTTCTTACGCAGTTCCGGATTTTTGTGGCCATTCCCACTGGCTTTTGAAAAGGCCTTGACCGTGTTTGTTCTGGCTGATAGAGCCACTCTAGTTGCAGGAGGGGGGTGGCAGTGTTCTCCTACAGAGTTGATCATGATCCAGCCCCCCATCAGCCAGAACAAATACGGTCAAGGCTATTTCAAAAGCGTGTGGGAATAGCCACAAAAATCCGGAACTGCGTAAGTCAATGAAATGATGCTTGCTTTGCAATCATGAATCAACGTTCAACTTAGGGCAATTTCAACACTCCACAGGATTCGACGATTTCCTGCAGTCATACGATGCTGAGACAGTCGATGAAATCAGTCCCCATCTAACTGGATTGCTGCCTCTTGGTAGTATCGTTTAATCGCAGAAGATCATCAAATTTCGTCGAGTGTTGGAATTGCCCAAAGTCGAACGTTGACGCGGGTGACCCAGTGATTTGTCCGGCTGCCTTCCTAAATAGTGTGTTAATGAGGAATTCGAAGTCAGAATCTGACGGATGTTGAAATGAATGCCAGCGCTGGGGTGGATTCAATGGCTGGGATGCCGCTTTCGAGCTGTCCTCCAGCAACCGTCGCGCAAGCCTTGCGTTCAGCATAATTCGTCCTGATGGTCCAGGCTCAGCTAATGCATGATTAGCAATGCACCAAACACTATATATAGTCTATGTATTCATACCTGACTACCTCTTGACGCCCTTGCAGCTCAGAGTTTTGGGTCATTCACATTCAGACACGCTGAAGCTCGTGCCAGTAGGTCTCATGGTCCGAGAATATTGATGGATCCAACAATGTAGGATCGAAGTGCTTGCAGTATGTACTTCATATCTGAGCACCCGCTTTTGCGAATTTAGACCTCGCGATTCCCCAAAATCGCCGACCTTGTCTTCCTCGCGTGTTTCCTGTGATTTGCATACTGCAACTGGAGAAATGTTACGGAGTAGTATTTTCAGAATGACTCGTTCGTGACGTCATGGGCAACTTACTGAAGCCACGGCTTTTTGGCATCTTTTGGATCTAGATCGTGCCGCCCGAAGAGACCTCGGGCCAACGTCGAATCTCAGTCGCTTGAATGAGTTTTTCTGCGACGACTGCGCCCAGTGCCCTACCATTCGAGTAGTGAGAGGAATAGGCCGAAAGCAGGTACGTTCGAGGTCCTGTAGGCTCGCCGGTTTTATGAGTCCTGATCAAATCGCAATCCAATTGTGTTTTTCGTGATGACTTGACGGCGGTCGCCGACGGACAATTTCTTTTCTTCTTCTCTTCTCCTCACCGTCTCTCACGCAAGCAGAGCCCCAAGCCGAGCAGCCCTACTCCATAGATCACGTGGTCCATTTCAAAATGGGCCGCGTACGACTCCGGAGATTGAATGCTGGAAAGAGTGGGGTCCTTCAGGTGTGGGGGTCCCAGCCTGGGACTCCCAGGTCGTCGGGGCCATAGGGCAGCATATGTATGTAATATGTATGATGCAGTCGCCACGAGGCTGGGATAGAAGTGAGAGTGCCATGCTAACACAGTGCCCATGTACATACCAAGACGCAAAGGCTTAAACACGACTGCAATGCTTTCTTGTGTACCGCTACATCGTCGGCCTCTAAGCGCATATTCGTAGACCGGATGTCGCTTCAAAGAGTCTGGAGCATATGCGCGTACTTACTTGCGTCAGTTGAATGCTTGTAACAAACCATCCCAAGGACAATGGGGCAATTGAAGTGCCCGTATCAAGTTGAATAGGTTGGGTAGGTACCTAGGTAGCTAGCTATACAAGCATACATACCCACAAAAACGGACCGGAAAGACGAAACCAAGTGCTTCAAAGGGTATATGTAGAAATCCGGTCTTTTATCCACCGGTCTTTCGTCCCAACGAAACCCAATCCAGAGATAATTGAACCCAACTCGTAATGCCAAACAAAAGCAATACGTTCCATCCTTCTTATGCAGAATGGTTTCCTGAGCGTCAGTTTGAACGGACGAAAACGCGATCCAAATGATAACACCCATCAATTTAATAAGCTATACATGCTAACAAACCCAAAGAAAGACGCCAAATGACCAAAAGAATGAGCTCAACCACACTTTAGAATGCTGAGACTAGAAAACATGAATCCGCTTCCATTGCGTCGTTTCTTCCCTCCCATACACTGTGGTCTATTTGAACGGGGGGTGCTGAAAATCTAATTGTACAGTAACACTCTTTACACGCAAAAAAACCACACACTTTAGTCGTATCCTGCGCCGCGCTTCCAAGGACTATGACCAAACTCATTAGCTTTGCAGGTTTGACCACATGGTCACATGGTGAATGAAAAAGGAGAGAAATCAAAAGACATACCTAGAATTATTCACCTTCCGATATCCCGATCCCGACGGCGGCTGTCCCCCAGGCGACTGGCCCCCCAGTGACTGCCCCCCCGGTGACTGCGCTCCCCCCCCTGACAACCCCATATTCCCCGCCGGAGAAGCCGGCCGAAACGGACTCGGCTCTCTACTCGCCGGAAACAACGGCATCGACGGATTCACCGGCGACGCGGACCGATTCATACTGTGCGATGGGTGCAAATGCCCATCATCATCATCCAAGTCCAGCCCAGACTTGTAACCCCCCTTATCGCCTCTTGCTGTCGCAGCCAGGGCATCCAGCTCCGTCGTCGTATTGAGGTGTGTTTGTGAGCGCATAAATGACGCGCGGTCATCCGCCATGAATTGGTACCGTGCGTCTGGGTTCTTGCGAAAAAAGGTCACGGCTGTGGAAATCATAACCATGAGTAGGAGGATGAGTGAAAAGGAGGCATTGAGGATGAAGAATACAACGCCGATACTGCCGCGGACGATGCCGGGTGCGCCAAAGACGTCGGAGAATATAATAAGGAAAACGGAGTTGACAAAATTGATGGCGTAGATGGCAATGTTGAACGAGTTGGTCGATTTGTCCATCCAGGGCCGCAGGACAGACGAGGCAATCAGGGCGGCAAGCTCGAGGACGAGAAAGCCAATTGCCTGCGCTAGGCCGGCCTTTTGGCCAAAGGACACGAAGAGGGACTTGAGGAGGACGTAGAGCAGTACGGGAGCCACAAAGTAGTAGGCAGACGCGCGGAACTGGATATAGAGGAAACCCCACTTGTTCAAGCACTGGGGGTCCGAGAAGAGGATGTACGCCGGGTTTTGGTGCATCGCAATGGACCGCCGCGCAATCCGAATCACCTTGCCTGTGCCCCAACTAAGGATGACAACGAGGGTGAACAGGAAAACTACGGCCAAGATTGCTTCGGCGGAGGAATCAATCTGCGTTAATTCCCAGAAGCAGAGAATGGTGATTTGCGGAAAGCCAATCAGGCAGAGACGGAACATGATGCCCTTGAGGATGATGCTCCATCCGTTGCGGAACTCGAGAAACCGGTCCTTGGCGAGCAGGCCCCCAGACGCGCACAGCTCGATGATGCCCTTGAAGGCGGCGACGCCGACGGCCGTAATAACGATGAAAAGACAAAAAAAGGTAAGTCCCGTCATGAAGAGGTTCGTGGTCTCGATTTTGGACCGGTAGGCCACACGCTGGATGCCGTAGACGACATATGACCCGGACTCGGATAGAATGTTGCCGCGGCGTATGAGTCGAGCGGCGCGTTCGATAACAGGGTCGGCCAGTATCTCCACAGCACGTTTCTGCACCTGGACCGAGATGGTGAGGAGGGTAGAGAAGATATTGGTGGGTGAGCCACCGGTGGCGCGCTGATACCAGGTAAAGATTCGCTGCATGAAAGGGACGTGGATGATGCCCATGGACCATTGGAAGTTTTGCGTCCAAGATTGCGCGATAGGTGGCAAATGCACGCTCGAGAGGCCGATGATGGCCTGAGCCTGGAAGTAGCCAAACAACGACAGCGAGTTGGACGCAACGTGCGCAGCCGTATTGAGATGGCCACGTCCGCTGACGACACCCGACGCCAACAGCGCAAGTCCGGCAATGACGGCGGTTGCCCATTTGATTCCCTTGACATCGACGGTCTTGCCATTGGAAATCTGCGCCTCCACGCAGGCAATCTGGGTGTTCTTGCCGTCGGTCAAATTCATCTTGACACGTACCATGGCGTCCAAGTCGGGAATGCTAAAGGCGATACCAGGGAGAGCCTTGACGGCGTCGCCGGGTACGGGTACATTGAACGACAGCTTCGTCTTGCCGGGAATCATGGGACAAATGCCGTCGAGGCCCTTAATGTCGCAGGGGTTCACCTGTTTCTTGATAATCGGCAGCCCGTACACCACTACGGCAAGGTCGAACATGACTTTTCCCTGGACAGACGACGTGGCCACGAGGTCAATATCGGCCGAGTTGTTTGCCGGGGTATAGAGGACCTTGAAGAGACTGGCTTCGAATCGAGAATCGGGCTGACATGAGTTGAGCGAGTTGGAAAGCAGCATTCTCTCCGACGCGACCAGCGACGGCAGCAGCGCCGCAGCCGCCAGGGCGTTGACAAACCACCGCATGCTGTCCGGTGATGTACGTCTCGGCCGTTGCTTGGCTACTTGGGGTGAAGCACGGGCGGCGGGTGAAGCGCGGGTCGGTGATGCAAAGAAGCCGTCGGGCTATTCGTCGTCGAGGCGGCAGTTCATGAAAAGAGTGTCGATCAAGGGCCAAACAGCCCAGTAAAACGCGATCGGGTTGATCCGGTCGGTCGAGTTGTGCAGAATGGTCGGGAATGGTAAAGGGGCGGCTGTCGACCAAAAGGCAAAAGGCAAAAGGCCAATGGCCGGGTTATGGCTCGATGGAATGAGAGAATGGGGTGGGAATCTGTTTGAAGCGGCCAAGTCTGGATTTCGCCCCCTCCCCCGTCTCTTATTTAGCTTAGCGTAGGCATCAGTCTGGGCATGTCCGGGTCCCTACGCCCGTCCCTAAGCCACAGCGGACTTGTGGCTGCTCAGGGAAGACGCAGTCACGCAGAGGACGCTACAGGGATCGCTTAACCGCTGCAGGGACCGTCGCAGACTGCGCCAACTTTTGACGTCAGATCCAACTCAACAAGTAACTAACTAATTGCCGACGTGAATCTGCTTCACCATCGTGAACTGTGCATCGCATTAGCACCCTCTCTACCCTCTCTTGCGTTTACTGGACGGCTTCAGTATCACCATGACGAGCTCAAAAGGGTGTAGTGGTCTCCATCTCGGTCTGTACAGGTACAGTCTACAATGGACTACAGTAGGTATTGTGTCGTCGTCTGTTGCGCTACTGGAGGTATGTGGGCTCAAAGATGAAGCTCCAGTGGGGCCAATCTAGCGCAATCATGGTCAAAGTCGAGCTCCAATTTCACTTTTCATTCATGGAAGCGCTGAGGAACAGCTGTTCTGGGTCGTTCTTGCTTCCCGAAGCTCATGCAAAAGGAAATAATGCGGTCCCTGTCTTTTAATTCAAACTGACTGCTCCATCGCCCTAATTTGACGCCACTGCAAAAGCCGGTACTCATTGAAGACGTCCTGGCGGGCGAAAATCGCCTATCGGAAGCTTTCTCGCAACACTCAAACCGCCTGTTCGTACCTCGTACATACCTCGTGAGTCGTGCGTGCGGCCAAATAGCTAAAATAGCTTCTAGATGCGACCTCAGCTCATCACTCCGCGTTAGCCGCCTGTACGTCACACCTGAATACAAGTCGCGCAGCGGAGAATGATCTGAATGCGAAAGCCCCTGGGCGGTTCAAATTCACATTGAAGGACGACCATGAATTCAATTATGAGATTATAGTGAACATCCTTCATGATGTCCGTTTCATCTGGTTGTTCTGGCTCATTTATGTCATCATAAGGGCTTTCGAACGATTGTAGGAGCGCTTGATACCTCTTTTCCGTTGGCGTACCCTTGATTCGTTTGCTTCTCCCACCATTTTTCTTTTGCAACTATGGTCGTCCTTCAATGTAAATTTGAACCGCCCAGGGGCTTTCGCATTCAGTTGGCAATGGTGGCATTCTCTGGTGATCTTCTGGATTGCCCTGGTGTTAGTATCCTCACCAGCTCTCTCCAGAACCTTTGTCAGTCGCACGATAGAGGGATGGCCAAATCGACGGTGGAGTTGACGGATCTGCGACTCGGACATATGGAAGACTGTAGTCTCTTCTGCCTTCCAGCGTCCACCATGTGTCAGGGATAATGCCTCGGAAGTCGTCGTCAGAGTATCGGTCTTCCGAAAGGAAAACTTCGGGTCCTAAGTGGTCGGAGATTTGGCGAGGGTCATCGCCGGCGAGTGCGTGCGTGAAGGCGTTGCATTTAAGCGTAAGATCTCCCGTGAATGACGGAGAAAATCAAGGGATAGGGTTCAACAAGAGAATGATCTCCTCCAATGAGAAGTCCCTTAATGAAGCTATCCTTGGTCCTTGGAAGCCTGATTTGAATTCTAAGAAACGTGTAGGTCCCTTCTACAACAGGTAGTACGATTTGGTAGAATTCTTTTCGTCTTCCCTTAGCACAACACTATAGCTGGCGCCAATGTTGTCTCTTCTTCCGAACCTAGCGGATCTGTGATCTTCGACTATTGAAAGTGACGATCACTGATCAGTGTTGGGAACGTCAGGTACCGCGGTAGATAAAAGTCAAAAGATAGTATCAATGCATGGAATACGGAACCAAAGGTGTGTGTGCTGTGGTTGCTTGTATTCGTCTTATTCATTGATTGATTGGTTCTTTTTTCTGTTCTATTGGAAAAGGAGAACGGGCCGCTCGTGCACGAGGCCACGAGCAGAGTCTTCCTGCTTTGGTGGGTGCCGCAGCCAATCAGCATGTCAGGCTGCATACCCAGCCACGTGACATCCACGTGACATGAGGAGCGATTCCATGGCGTCTCTAATAGCAACGCCAGGTATTTCGCATGTTCAGAATCCGAATGCGATAGTGTTCGCCTGGAGTCGCCAGGCCAAGGCCAGTCCTTGAAGGCCTTCATGGCATTACGACAGTAAAACCAAACGTTTCGAGCCCCGGGGGACTTGTAGTTAGTGACTGCAAGAGCAAATGCAATCTACATAGCACCGCGTCCTCGTGCTCAAACTTCCTGTGATAACAGACAAAGTCCCCGTGTCTAGTTTTAGCCGCCAGGAGCCTGTGAAGGACTGTGCGAGGAAAACGAAGCTCCTCTGGCTCCTGAAGGCGATATGTATTCGGTATGTAGCTAGGTCCTGGTATGTATCGGCATGTCCACCCATCACGACACCTCTAGCTACGCAATCGCCACGTTGTCGGTTTGTATTGCAAGGCCGAGCTAACCGAGCAACTGACCACCGAAGTCGGTCCCGTTTTCTGAGATGGGTGGACCAAATTTTTCAAGTACAGAGTACACTTGTTAAGAATTGTAGGCAGCCGCCCACGCACGCACTAACTAAACTAACAGTTGCTAGCGCACGGACGAAAAATGGAGGAGGGGAAGGTTGAAACTTGAAACTCGAGATGAGATGCGTCCATGGGGTACAGTGACAGTGGAGGCCGCAAAAGAAACGACAAAATCTACCTAGGTACGGAGTACGGAGCACATACCTTAGGTATATATGTACCTATGTATGTACCTATGTATGTACCTATGTATGTATGCAATTCAACTCTCCATCGTGTGATGTGTCGCATCGATACAACTTCTTTCACATACCATTCGATGACCCCCCTCGAAATACCCAATCGTGAATCTCTAGCATGAACATATTCTCACTTCGTATAGGTGAAGTTATCACGCGTGGTGTTTGGTGGTCCATCGTGGCTATGTATAACGTCCTGCTGCTAATAGGGGTTGTTTGTGACGCCGCGCATCTGTGTTGATGAGACTTTGACACCTCGACGCCCCCTTGTTGAGCAAGAGTTGGGTTCTGTACGCCCGAGGTAGTTAGTCTCTTCACTGACACCTCAATACAGATGGAATCAATAAGGTTACAGGCTGCGAGTAGCTCATCGTAAGGCACATCCATCATTTTCACAAGTCCTTACTAGTCCGTCGCTAGTCAATGTATCGAGCTGTCTGTCTGTCCTTTTCTCTCGAGCATTTTTTTTTTCTGTGTAAATATTTTTTTGCAGGGTTCTTGTTTCTAGCCCTCATGTACACATCCGATATGAATGGTCTTTTTGCCTCAAAAAAACTTCATCTTTCTTCATCTTCGTCTCCTTCATCTCCGTCGATCTCCGGAGTCCAGCCTGTCAAACGCCTGGCTAAACCAACCAATACCAAGACCACCACCAACTTCACTTCACTACATTGGTCATGCAATTCGCACTCCTCGTTCTGCATACGATGGTTTCTCTTGCGAAATGCACCACCCTACTCGAGCCGGGGATACGCTTTGGACACGCCGACACGACCTCGCGGCTCCATCTCCGTGGAGATGCTCTTCCTTGCGACGAGGCTGCGACGGATGTCCCTCGTGTCAGCACCGCGCAAACCACCCATGTATCCCTCCTGCCGTCGATCACGGCCTCTACCGGAACACCATCGCCCGTCGCGCGGATCTCTGCCGATGAACCGAGCGTTGCTGATGAAGATGCCGACACTCTCCTCAACCTGGACCTAGTCGGGCCTCCTGATGAGACGGCTGCTCCTGCTCTGGGGACCACTTTTCGCCATGGTAGCTGTCTCGCCGCTGTGGTGTTTATTGTTGCTGCTCTTTTTCTCTTGTAGCTGATGGATGCAAAACATCCATGGGAAGGCAGCTGAAAACGTTGTACCATCGAAATATCATGGGCGTGGGCTCTGGAGATACGAAAGCAATCATGACGCAGATGAATTGATGATTTACGAGCCTAGAATTTGTGTTGCGTTTCTACATGCCAACTTGGTTACAGATTTCTCTCTCTTTTTTTTTAAGCTTCTTTTCCTGTTATCATCGGAGTGCTCACATGCATGCTTGGGTTCTGGTCTCAGTTTTCTGTTCTTTTCCCTCTTGTCATCGCCTCCAGGCTCCTGTAGGCGGTTTCTTCTCCCTACAGGCTAATTATTTACAAGTTTCCTTCCCATAATGATTCTCCTTCTTCTTCCTTTCTTGTATTTTCTCTTATGTATACTTACTTAGAAGTCAGACTCTCAAGAATCCTAAATCTCAGTCGCAACCCACCATATAATGACACATTGACACCTGCGACCTATGCCATGGTCCATTCGTGAATTATCCGACCACGCCGTCGGTCCCTAACTGTGTTTCAACATTTGCCTTCTTGTAACTACTAACATACTTGCCACAAGATGTGTTCTTCGTGTCTAGAACATGTCATGAGCGAATTCGCCTCCCCGCATTCCTTCAGCAGACAGTAGACTTGCACATCACTTATACATACACGTAACACTGCATGTACACATAACATGGCCTCGACCAGCACAACTTCGCCGTTCAACTTCCCCAATCCGCCTCGTACGTATAGTCGTATACCGTACACCTCCAAGCTCCGGCGAGAGTCGAGGTGGGCCTGGACGCGCCAACACCCGACAAGAATGATATGTACATGCATTCGCCCTCGAGGAAACGGCACGCCTGTGAATGTGAACTATGTTATGATGCTCACTAATATGACGATCGCTATACCAAGATCAAACGTGTACATTGTATGCGACATAAGCGCACATTAGCCGTACTGAAAAAGTTACAGTCTGCATCGTTCCATCAATAGGTAACCCAACTTCCAAAGCGCTGATGCTGATGTATTCCAGTTATAGCTCATACTGCGAAAATGGTAGGTAACGTGAATCATTGTCAGGATTCAGCGCACGAGTCTCAGTCACGATGCAGCACCCCAAAAACAGACGAACGGTTCCAATCAACCTTAACCTTTCTTTATCCTCAGCATGTCTTCCGCTGTTCCGTCTTGACTCTTTACAACTCATAAGTATTACTGCAGCCCTTCTACCTACCAATTTTGATTCTTCTTTATACATCAGCTACCCATTGCTGTCCCGAAAACACAAGTTGAAGCTGTGATTCGCGCGCAACTCTCCAGCCAACCGTGCTGCCCAATGCCCACTTCGCAAAAGGCAAATCTGGCACCGCTTCACCGGAATGTGCTGGGATCATATGAAGGCATATCTTGAGCAATGAGTGAGAAGACTCCCTCCTCTTGGGGGTTATATATATATATGTTTTTTTTGTGGACAGAAATTATAGTGAGTTATGCGATTTTGCGAGAAACAAGCTTCAATCCATGTACATATACGCTTATCCATACCGTCGCTGAATGTGCACCCGACCAAGAGAGAAGCTTTAATTACTAGTCTCTCCCTCACAATTTGTCTCCCCAACGTCAGTCTGCAGATGCGCTACGACGAGCGACGCTTACGGTCACTGTGAACGGTGTTAGTACCCAGTCATGATAGTGCTTGGTATGCGGTTAAACTACTTACGTGCTAAGTCGTCGGGAAAGCTGGTGCAGCTTCTGGTCATTCTCGGCATCATGCGCCGCCTTCTGGAGTGCTGTTGCTCGTTCCTCCTCCTGATGCTTCGCCACCTCTTCATGACTAGGAGGCAGCCGCTCATTCTGCAAGTCAACCTTCCGAGCATCTTCAAATGTGCTGATAGCATTCTTGATGCCCTCGGCACCATTCATGAGTGTACCGGCGGGAAGTCTGCCTCCAGAAACAGTCTTGAGCTCTGTAACTCGTTCCGACTCCTCTCGCAGTACCTGGAAGACGCGCGACATGCGACCAATGGCGAGGATCTTGTTCTTGATGGCCCTTCTCTTGAACTCGATTGAATTAGGATCGTCACCAGCCTGCGACGTCGTGGGGGAATGTGGGCTGGTGGAAGATGGAGTCTCCTCCTTGAGTTCCTCTTCCGAGCATGTGCTCAGAATCGCAATCAGCATGTCCGTAATCTTCTCGCCCACGAATGGCAGAGACCATGTAAAGACGTCCATAAAGTTGGGAAGCCAGTAAGGGTGAGGTGTGCAGTTGAACTGACGAATGTTCATAACGTTGTTTTCGTATTTGAGCACAGCCGCTTTGTTGTTGTACATATCGAGATAGTTTGGCGCTGAGAAAATGGTCATCACGCTGGGGAAGCCGGTCGTACGAGTCTTACGATACATTCGGTAGCCAGCGTCCTGCGCTTCGTGAGCGCGAATGATGGACAATAGGTTGTTCTTTTCCAGAAAAGCGCACGCGGCGGGGTATGAAAAGAAGTAGGAACAGCCTCGCACGTTATTGTGCAAGAAGTAGTCGCTCGTCTTCTCTGCGCCGAAGTCTTCCAGCGGATCAGCCCATAGAAGATCGCACATGAGGCCTGTGGTAGGGGGTTCGCTGAAACGATTGATCTAGGGACAGAGGTTAGCACAATTGCTCAGACCAGCCTTATGAAGGACATGTAATAAAAAGGGTAAAAAAATGCTCAGCCGCAGATGAATCGAAACACGTACAGTCCTTAGGTCATCCAGTGTATGCAGCTCGGGACTAAGACCGCCGTGAATGCACAGGAATTGCTTGTTCATGACCGCCGCCAGTGGAAGGCTACAGAATGATTCCATACATGCGTTGTACACGGTCTCAGAGTACTTGTGCTTGCACTCAAGCTTGAAGGTAAAGTAATCCGTCAAGTGACGACACTCGTGGTTACCTCGGAGCAACCACAATGAATCGGGATAGTGAATCTTGAGGCACCACAGGTAGAGGACACACTCAATGCTGAAGTAGCCTCTATCGACATAGTCCCCCAGAAAAAGATAACGTGTCTCTGCAGGGTCGCCACCGACTTCGAAAAGCTTCATCAGATCGTAGTACTGGCCGTGTACGTCGCCACAAACAGTGATCGGGGCGTCCATCTCGAGCAAGTTTGGCTCTGCTCGCAAGATCTCGGTGCCTTTTTGCAAAATCCATAGCGCTTGCTCCTCGGTCAGGCGCCCTTCGCGGTAGAAATGTTGCTTCAGAAATGCGATGTTGGGTTTGGTTTGAGATTCGTCGTCGAAGAACTGTTCATCTGTCGGTTTGGTCATGGCGGGTGATTGGACATCTGAGACCTAATCGTCAGTCTCTTCGTCACACCAAAACTTCAATGCTCCATATCCATGACGGCTTGACCAGCCATTTGCGAGAAAATGCCGTCCCAATCATTGTGAACTAACCTTTGCATACTCTCTCCAAAGTGCTCACTTGTGTCCCATCCTCCATGGTATGAATGGTGAAGTCGATTTCCGGGACAGGCTTCTTCGTTTGGATTGCGCGAATGGCATTGTCGACTTGTTGAGTACGACGCAACTGGTCGGGTGGGGGCGAGCTGTCTTGCTCCATGGCGAGTGAATATAAAAGAAGATGAGAATGACGGAGAGACGTTGAAAAGTATACTCGTCGAATAGCTGTTGTGGAAGATTCTTGGCGAGTCGACGCGGCCAAAGAACGAGGGCTCTGAAACGTTGACGTCAGGCGGCGGTGGCAGTGAGGCTCGGACTCAACGAGAAAGGCCGTGGACGAGACTAGAGTGACACGAGTGCGACGACGGAAAGGAGCTCACGACCAGCGAGAGTTTGTGGTGGACAAGAGGCAGCAATTTTTCAGGGAAGGCACCGGCCGTGGAGAAGCGGAAGAGGAGACAGGATGAGGAGGAAAATGCGACAAGGAGACGCTGACAGGCTACATGTAGGGCCGGCCACTGACCAGGGGAAACGAGGTTAGGTCTATCCGTACTGAGTAACTATGGAGCATTGCGACTGGAGCCTAGAGTGGGAGTTCTACGAATTGGTTTGTATCTTTGGTAGGCTGTCCAATCAGCTGTTCCTCATCAGCTGCAGCAGTTCTTGGACATTTGGTAACGCGAGCGAACCAATTGCGTTGCTGCAGCCTCCAGGAAGCATGACTTGGGGCCGTCGGCACAGCCAAGAAAGCAACTTGCTTCAGCTTGATCATTGCAAATCAGTGCAAATATCGAGAGACAACAAATCAACGTTGTCCCTCAGCAGCAGGAAACTGTGATGCCGCTGGGCTCTGACGTGGTCACATGCTCTTTGCTAATGTGTACCTAGTAGTACCTACCTATAGTACGGAGTAGTGCTGCGGCCTTCTCCTTGGAGGTTAATGCTATGCTCCTTTGACTCCTAGTAGATCCCTCAGATGCTCTAGCGCTCTCGACCCCGCTCTCAACTTCTCAAGTGCCCCCCCCCCGACCTCGCCAACACGGCAACGAGTTTGTCTCCCGGCATACTCCGTACATCTGGGAGCATATTCTCAAGGGAAAACGGGTTAAGCACAAATCGTGGACAGCAGACTTGCGCTGTTTATCTCGCGATAGAATATTTCCATTATACATGGAGGGACACCTCAAGTTTGCGTTTTACACAGCCAGTCGCGGGAGCCGACGGATAAAGATGGGCGTAAACTTGAAGCTGATTTCTCTGGGCGGGACATTTCCCTCTACGTACTCTATCCCCATCTATACTCCCCTCTACTTCAAAGCGCCACCGTCTCTCTAAGGCAAGCAATATCCTCCATCCACAATCATGTCCAGACCGGTCGTGTACGAGGCCGCATCGCCCGCCAGGTATAGATACGAGCCCTTGAGTTCGCTGACTAGGCCCTCTCGTCTGCAGCCATCAGAATCTACAGTCAGCGAATATGGTATTGGAAAAAGAGTGACATTCTGATACATAGATCAAAGAAAGGGGGTAGGAATTTTGATACGCACCCCATGGGAGTCTTGTTCTTCCACTGCTCCTTCATCTCCTTGGGCGCAAAATTGGAAATATCCGTCTTGATATATCCTGGCGAAACGGTGTTCACCCTCGCAAACCCAGTCCACTCCACCGCCAGACTCTTGCAGAAGTGAATCACAGCCGCTTTGCTCCCGTTGTACACGGCCTGCAGCTGCGGAATGTTGACAATGCTCCCGCTCATGGACGCCGTGGCGATGAAGCTGCCAGCCAGGAAGCCCTCGAGGGGCTTCCCGTCCAGAGTGGTGCCCTCCTTCTTTTGTCGTCGGAAATGCGCGCCGGCACTCTTGGCACACCACATGACGCCGTCGACGTTGACGGCCATGACCTTGCGGGCTGTCTCGACTTTGCCGTCAATGAAGGCGCCTTCTTCCCATGTGATGCCTGAGTTGGCCACAAAGATGTCGAGTCGGCCGTTGAATTCCTTGACGATGTCTGTAATGGCCTTTTCGACGGCCTCGGCGGAAATGACGTTGACTTGGTAGGCCTTGCCTGTTGTTATGGTTCAAATCAATCAGTACAAGACCAAGCATTCAGCAGGGAGGGATTCCACGGCACGGGGGGCATGTGAAATTAAGGAACAGAGACGGCTTCTCGCATTGGAGCACACCGCAAAACGTACACTTGACTCCGTAGGTCTTTTCAATATTCTCTGCCTCCTTCAAAGCCTGCTTGTTGCTGTTGTACCAAATGGCGACATTGGCACCAGCTTCAGCGAAGGCCTGAGCAGCGGCCAGGCCAATTCCCGCTCCAGCACCCGACACAATCGCCGTTCGGCCGTTGAGCGAGAACAAGGGCAGTACACGATCGCCCTTGGGCACTTCCATGTTGTCCTGGCGGAACGCGCCGTTTAGCATATCCATAGCCATTTTGTCGAGGGGGGGAATTGGTTAAGCGTAAGCGTAAACGGATTCTCGTGTGTGAAAGTCGATTGGGTATCTCAGATTATGGAATTCGTTCGTAACGTGTTTCGTCAATATTGCCAGGGTGAACGTCTTCCCCCTGCTTCAATGGACGCAGGATGGGGTTCTTATGTATGTTTGTCGGTAGCTTGCGTAATTGCCTGCATATTCCCCCCTCCCCCTCCATTCGCTCCAAACGCGAGAGGTTATTTACTCCGCTCCAGTTGGCTCATTCCACTTTTTCAAATCGTCTTACACATTAACTACATAGTTAGTTATTAGGTACACCGTACATGCCTTGGTGCCCCTTTTTCACACGCGCCGACCAACCATTCGCCTTGTTCACGGCACAAGCAAGGGGCCGACGGGACCGAAACGGAGGGCGTGGTGGATTCCTGCGTCGTTTACGGGGATGAGCGGGCCCCATCGATGGTTTCAATGCGAGGCTATGACGTTTGCGGCTTGTCCTTAAGCTTGAAGCTCCCCGGTGGTAGGCCGTTTTTTTTTTGTGTACGTGGGGACTTCGTCAAGCCAATGTGCTGAGGTGTTTCCGCCAAGACCAGACTCTGGCGATGTCATCAAGCGGTCTGACTGCCGGGATTCGAAATCCCTCATTGATGATCGACTGGGCTGTGAGTTTGTGGGGTGAGGATGCGAAGTCGGGCTTGTTGTTGTTTGGTGGGCGAGAAGACAATGTGCCTCAGATGCGTTGTACCTGACTTCATCGCACGTGCTCGGGTTGGCACAAAGTTATGTGTCCACTCTAATCTCGTGCAAGTGTACGACTTTCAACTCGAAATATGCCATGACTTGATTCTACGATAGAGTTCGATATTTCAAAGGAACAACATAGATACAGAAGAAGACAGCAAAGCTCTCTTCTCCAGAGGAAAGAGAGCCTCGTTTTGAGGCCCCTTCCCTTCCCTGACCTCTCTCTCTTCTTCTCTAAATATTGCCCGAATCCGTTTCACTCTGACAAGACAATTCTGGATTTCTGAAACATGAGGCGCTTGGTGACAACTTACAAGGCTACTGGGTGCTATGTACTCTGTTGTACGCACGGCTATGACGTCATGGCCTTCAGCCCAGGACAAACTACCCGCGCAGCATGTTTGCCATCACAACGTCTTCCCGGGGGTAGTTGGATAGCTGCCAGCGTGAATAAAAATCGTCTCGATTGACTGCACGAGAGACTATGCGTCAGTACTGCGCATCGGTACATTATGCGACAATGTCTGAAGTAGATGAACTTACTGTAACCGCCACAGATTCTACGTTGGCCCTCGAAGGCGCTTCGGCCATGGAGGATGCGCCAGTTGTCAAAAACTACAACACGTTAGCCAACCCCCCCCCAAATCTGTCGTAGGCGTTCTTTTGTTTGTCTTTGGCTCCCTTCTTCCACACTTCAATAGCAGGGCTCTTTTAGTCAAAACATACTCAGAATTTGTCCCGGTATCAGCTGAAACCAGAATACATTGGATGGGTGCCGCAGAATCTCATCCCACTTCCTGGCTGCATCATACCACTCATCGACTGGGGCGTGCATCGGGACACAGCCTCTGTCGTCGTTGTTCCAACGTATCCGGTGAACTCTATGAGGCGGGCCTTCAACGACAGGATACGCTCTGTCCGGTGTGATGGCTACGTCTGGATTCCCGCTTGCATGCCACGGTATTCTGACTTTTCGAAGCAACTTGTACTCAGCAGGATGTTTTTGCTTCATTATGGCGCAAGCGTGGAAACCGTCAACAAGAAGAGATTGGCCACCGAGCGATGCTCCCTCTTCTTCCGTCTTGTTAAGTGGCGGCGTATGGGACAACAAGTGGAAAGCCTGCAAGCCTACGGGGTCAGTGAAATAAGTTGTGTCGGTATGGGCTGCCAGCGCCTGATTAGTGTACGCCGTGTCGGCCTTGGCCAAGTCTGGTACAAAATCGTAGAAACCTCCGTAATGAGTATTGCGAATGGGCCCGATGGCCTTCAAGAGTTCCAGTGTGGCTTCTGGCGTCTTGGGGCTATCGGTGACGAAAACAAAGCCATACGTCTTCTGCAATAGGGTTCAGTTTGCTGATGAAATTCCTGCTGCATGAATCTAAAACTCACAATGAGGTTTGTCAAGTCCATCATGCCTGTGACTTTGGTTTTGTCCATGGCTGAACCATAATCAAGCTTAGGCGGATTATCTGTAATCGACGAGCTCCACAGAACGGATCTAGTAGAAGTTTCAAAACATCAATAGAGGAGCAAAGATTCGCAATGGTGTGATTTACTTAGTATGCCTCCGAACCCCCGCCTGGATTCTGTTCAACGCCTTGAATAGCCAAGGCCAAGTGTACGTGCTCTCGTGGGAGTCAGACCCTGACCTGCATGTTAGCCTTCCGCACGTGATTGATTGGAAGAGCCACCTCACAAGTCACGTCGAACCCGTTTTCATGTCGCTTTAAGGTCTTCGGAGCAATATCGAGCGGGATCTTTTCTGTAGTCAACAAAGAGTGTATCCAGATGTTGTACCCGCAAGGAAGGGAAAAGGGCACACACATCAAACGTATTGAAGTTTCTTTGCAGAGTGGCTTGATCTACACACTTATCGCAACGGCAGTTATCACTAGTTGGGCATCATATCAGACTCGGCTACGATCGCGAGTTGAGCCGGCTGCCGAGCTTACCGCAACCAAAGTTTTGAGCTACATCAGTGAGTTGGTCGTATCACATCGTGGCGAGTGTGAAAGACAACTGACATTTTTTTCTCTTTGAAGACGCCATCTGTTTCCATCCCTAGGAAAAGATCCTTGCCGGATAGTGACACCATTATGGGAGGTGTCGATGCCGGGGGTTCCCCAGTAAGAGCTGCATCTTCTAATTCGAGAGCTCCAGCATTCTTTGCAGCTCCAGCCTTTTTTACAGCTCCAGCATTCTCCTTACTGAAGTTTCCTGATGTGCGTGAGCTATCAATGAGACTGCGATGGAATCTCTGTGCTCCGATGAGGGATTTGGCGCCTCTGCCCGAAATTGGCCTGTTTAATTTGCGCGTGATGTCAGTGCCACTACGAGGAAGGCTGCGTGGAACAACATACCGTGAGGCGCGAACGACTGGTCTAAGGGACGCGAACATGCTCAATAAGCTCGTATAAAAGTCGACTTGCCAATTTATAGCACATACGAAGACAGGCTGGAACATTTGTGTGCGGGAGGGGAGGAAGGCAGACAGTTATATGTAACAACTCTTCTTCCCGAGGCCGGATCAGTGGATGCTAAAAGCCTACAGCACGTGAACCCAGCACAGACCGACGTGAGCGTTTTTGCGCGTTTTTGGCTGGGCAGTACGGAGTAAAGTCAGGAAACGCGGAGCCCGTAGAACCCGCCACAAAGGACACTAGACAAACTAGACAAATAATCCGCGCCACTTCAAAAATAGTGACGATCTCAGATTCAACCAATCCCCGCCAAAGTCGTCGAGCTTCACGTCTCATCTTCATCTGAACTCGCAATCAGGAAGGCGTCTCGTCAAACCGGCTTTTGGACCGCCACACATGCTTCGCGTCTACTAGCGAGGTTGAACGCGCCTTGTATCCACGGTCCTTAGTAGCATTGCGTTCTTTGTCGGCTCTCTACTCCTCCTCGCCATGTCCGCACTGTCTTGACAACGACCGAAACCCCACGATTGTTCATCGTTCGACAGCCGTCAGATTTCAGCAAAAGGCCCGGTCACATCGCACAGTATGAGTTCACGGCATCCTCAGTTCACGACTTTTTACGACGACCAGGTGGGGGCTTTTCGGCAAGTTCAGTCTCGACAACACATTCTAGACCGTGCGAGCGAGCCGACAGTCATCATCACCGTGGCCGTACTCCTGGTCGCCATCTTAGCCAAAACGTACGACGTCGAGATATCGTTCGACGCCATCATCTACGCAACCCTGACATACGTGTGGGACTTGATCGTCTTTGCCACACCGACCCCGTTGCTTTCTGCTGCCGACAACTGGTTGAATCCGAGCGCCACATCCAAGTCGCCGCCAGGCACACATGCGGCCAAGAGCGAGGTCCTGCAAAGAATTATGGGCTTGAACCGCACAGGCGGCATGATGGAGTCTGTCTTCCAAGCCAGAAGCCGAGCTCTGTCTGTCACCGGTAGTGTCCTTGGCCTCAAGGCAGACCCTGAACGACCGGCGGGCTTGGGCAATCGGGATAATTCTTGCTACCAAAATAGCATTTTGCAGGGGCTGGCTTCGCTGCCCTCTTTTCACAGATATCTGTCGGCTTGCGTGCAGACGATCGATGCACCTCCACAGGCAAACGACGTTGCCCATACGCTGCGCACTCTCATCACCGACTTGAACGACGTTGACAACAATGGGAGGACAATCTGGACACCGTCTTTACTCAAATGCATGAGTACATGGACCCAGCAAGACGCTCAGGAGTACTTTTCCAAAGTTCTAGATGACATTGACAAAAGTGTGGCCAGGGCTGTCGAATTGAAGCGACGACAAACCGGACTCGGATCAGACAAACTCAAGGACGATGCCACAGCGAGTCAACACAGCGACGACAGCGGATACCAAAGTGTCTCACCAAGTGCAGAGTGTCTCGCCAAGAAGGCTCTTCGCAATCCTCTCGAGGGATTGCTCGCCCAACGTGTGGCTTGCGTACAATGTGGCTACTCGGAGGGGTTATCGATGATCCCTTTCAACTGCCTGACTCTCAGTCTTGGCCTCGACAAACATCACCACGATTTGTACGAGCGACTGGATGCATACAGCAAGGTCGAGGCTATTGAAGGCGTTGAATGCCCCAAATGCACATTGCTCATGGCACAAAAATTCTTAGTCAAACTCGTCGAGAAGTTAAAGGAGAACGGCTCCACGACGGAGCAGATTAAGGAGCCCGTGCGCAGACTCATGGCCGTTGAGCTCGCCCTTGAGGAGGACCATTTCGACGACAAAACCATCAAGGAAGAATGCAAGATCTCGTCACAATGCAAAGTTAGCACGACCAAGACGAAGCAGATTGTGATTGCCCGGCCCCCACAGAGTCTCGCTATCCACGTCAATCGATCCGTCTTTGACCCGAGAACGTTCGATATGATGAAAAACTCTGCCCCTCTCTCCTTTCCACAGACACTAGATCTGGGTCCCTGGTGCCTGGGAAGTGCCGAGGATATTCAAAAAAGGCTCTCTGGCGAATCGGGAGCCGGTGAAGAGCGATGGCAACTGGATCCAGAATCAAGCATGATCGCTGGCGATCTCAACCCATCCAGGCTGGCAGGTCCCATCTACGAGCTACGAGCAGCGGTAACGCATTACGGACGTCATGAGAACGGGCATTATATATGCTACAGAAGGTATCCTGAGGCGGACGCCCCATTCGGGGATACAACACAAGCGCCTATTCCGGACGAAGTTACGGATAATGGTGATGATGATGGCGATGACCATGGCAACAACAGCGACAATAAAAAGAAGGAAAGCAGTCCCGCACAAGACCAGAAACCACAGGTGCAGGCGTCTCCCAGGGGGAACCAAGGCTGGTGGCGTCTAAGTGACCACAACGTGAGCGAAATCGAGGAAGAGTCCGTCCTGTCTCTCAGCCCCGGCGTCTTCATGCTATTCTACGAGTGTGTGGATCCTACCATGAGTCTCCAGCCTGAGCCAGACAGCACTGGAGACGGCGGCGAAGATTCCTCAGGGGCAAGTTCGGACTCCAAAGACACAATAGTTCACAGTGAAATTTCGGAGTGCACTGCTGGTAAGAGCGAATTTGAGCAGCATACGACACTCGAAGGGGTCGGCATCGAATATGCGACCGAGGCAAGTTTGGCGAGTGAGGTGTCTGAGACGGAAACGCTGTCGATGACCACGGATGCGAGTGAAGCGACTGTTACCGATGTGGCTGGTGTGGCATAAGGCGTGTCAGAAGGGACGGATGACCGAGGCGAGACATTCGAACGCGATGCTAGCGTGACTCAAGATGCGTAGCCTCGTGGCCTACATTTTACGCGAAGCGCGTCGTTGGGCTTTTCTTCTTCCCAGGCCTTGATCGCTTTCTCGTGACAAAAAACGAAGCTGTCACAGGTGCGGTGTCAAATGCATAGCGATAGGCCGGACAGGATTACGACGCCGCGCCTGGCTGTATGACTTGTAATAGGACATACTCCGAGGCGCGCCTTGAAGTTTGTAACCTGGCGGTTCTCACTCAAACAGCATAGCGATGGACCACGGATTCGATCGACGCGCCTAGCAGAGTGGCTTGTGCAGCATCCAGAGGACACCAATTCCATGACGACATGCTTCGACGTGACGTGAGTGCATTCCCAGATGCGTAGCTTCGTGGTCAACAATATCTGTCAATAATGTTGTTGGGCCTTTTATTCTTTCTGTGGCGTTTTGTCAATTCTCGTGACGAGACATCGCCGCTATTACGTGTGCGTCTCAAATTGCATAGCGATGGACTCTGGATATGTCGGCGCAGCATCGAACGCGTCAGATGGGACACCCTTCCAAGGCGATACACTTCAAGTTGGCACAAGTGTACCTTGACATACGTAGCATCGTGGACTTCAGTGTAGGTCAATATTTCTGCGGGCTATACTTCAGGCAGAGCTTCATTCTTCTCACGTGACGAAACGACGCTGTCACGGGTGCGTCTCAAAATGCATAGCGATGGAGTCTTACAAGTTGAAATGATATTGATCGGGATGCATCAGCATTGGGAAATTTGATCGACATCCTACAGGGCCTCACAATCAGTTATAGTTCTACCAGGTCGGATGTTTTATCAGTAAGGGTGCATAAGTACTACGCAGCGCAAAGCCAGCTATGTACTTATATAAAAATCGCAGGTGGACAATATTGCCTTGATTTTGTCTCATGATGATTGAACATGCGAGTTGAGGAATCGTGACGATGCTGTGTAACGCGTTACACGTTCGATGTTCTAATTTTTGAAGTACAAACATCTAGGTAATCCTCGATGCCCAGGTTCCGCATTCTCCAGAGCCAGGGTAAATTCCTTGGCTTCCGTACGGAGTATGTATGTACATATGTACTCTGTATGTACATACATATTCATGGGGCTGTCCAATGAGCGGTGCGCACGCGGCACACGGGGGTCACAGTCTTAGGTACTCCGTACTCCGTACAGAGCCAGCTTCGGATTCCCGGGACCCGAATCCCGATTATCAGCGGTGGCTGGTAGTTACCAGGTGGGCATGACAAGAGTGAGAGTTCTCGGCTTTGAGTCGGCACTGCGGCCGTCGGCAGTGCAGATGGGCAACAGACTCACTCTGGTACGATTGTGTTTCGGAGTTTCAGCTCTCAGTTTCTACGTACACTCTTCCTTCCGTTACATACATGTGTACTTTTAAGCTTTTTTTTTTTTTTTTTTTTTTTTTTTTTCGTCCACGGGGCCCGTGTGATAAGTGACGGCGCGATGGGAACAGGGAAACATGGCACGGGATGCACAACATCAATTGTCAGGTTTGTTTCCAACATCCCGTCCCATGCCAGTGCATTTCCGTGCATTGCAGGATTTACCGCCAAGGTGGCCCCACGCGGGTGTGGCGCACCAGAACGCGTTTTGCCTGATTGCCGAGAAGGGGTCCTGGTTCAGCCACAGAGGCGTGACTCGCGCGCGCCTTTTCCTGGACAAAAAGGTTCGGGCAAGGGAAGGCAGAAAACAAGATGGGAAATGAGGACATGGAACGTAGATTGATTGATTGCTATTGACGCCGGCAGTGAGGGCGCAAAGCGCCCACTCCGCAGAGCCTCCCGAGGGGCGTGATGGCGGACTAAGGCTAGGTCCGAATAACTGTCTAGTCGAGTAGCTATTTACATTTTTCCTTTGAACTTCCAGCCACCGCCGGTTGTGGCTGGGTATCCCATAGTCAATCTTTTAATTTTTTCCGCCTTTCCAACCAGAATTCTCTCAATATGCTTCATATCGGTATTGGGGAAACCACAAAGGGCAAAACCCATTACAAT
>SRPP01000094.1:0-65508 GCA_018360055.1 Claviceps monticola
ACTGCTGTTAGGGCTACAGCAGGTTATACAGCCAAATCATAACAGAAGTGGGCGGACGTGGTCCGTGCACCGTTGCCGAGAAAATTGTGTAAAGGAGAGAGTTTTGTTGTGATCGTGTCCGCGAACAATGATGATGGTTCTAGGGTAGGCTGTCTCATTGTCCTCGGTTATTAACTTGTTAAGTTGTTGCTTAGAAGTTAGTGCCAGGCACCGGCGCGACCCACCAGACGGTTGGGCTCTGATTGGTCTCTATTGGGCAGAATTCCCCTGTACATATCCGCTTGTCTACTTGGTCCGCCCCGCCTAAAATGACCGGCAACCAGATGTACTCCGTAGACTTGCGCCCTTCTCAACTTCCAAGTTTGCAGCCATTATCATCAATTCTCTTGCTTTCTACGGATAGTTTCCTGTCGTGCAGATACGCCCTGGACTTTCCTCCAATTGAATCAATCCATTTTAATCAAAAAGGTAAGATAGGGTTTCATTGACACTTGTGTCACGCGGTCTCTATTGCTTGGGCTGCCTAGCGACGTCTGTTTGTTTTGTTATTTCAGTCAGCTTGCAGCCTCCCCGCGCGTGATGGAATCACGTCTTGGCGCAAACAAGCCCAGCCCTCCTTTCTATTTGCTAACAGCCATGCTTAGAGAGAATATCACGACCCGATTACGTGGCCTAACGTTACTCTGCCAGTCCCGACGACCTTGTTTAATCGGTTTATCCTGCACTGCCCCCCCCCCCCCCCCAAGGCCGACTGTTCGCACGCGAATTTGCCATCTTGTTTGCTGGTATGTGCGCGCAAGTCTATCCTCTCTAATGACGAATGGTATCCTCGGCGCGCATCTTAGCCTCTTCGGAGAATGTGCATACACAACGATCATAACCATGTGATGATGGAAGAAGACCCTTCTCGTCGTGGCTTACGGAAACTGATTTCGAAAATAGTTGGCTTGGGGAAATCAGATTATTGGCTGTCCCACAAAGCCCCCCTAGACTGCTCCCAACCTGATCTCAACCGGTCAGCAGTCAATATGGCAGAACAGGAAGAGGACTTCAGCTCTTTGCCCTTGCCTGACCGATTTGCTCACAAGGTGAACATCGCCCTCCTCTTCTTTCAGTGGTAGCAAGCTGACCTGTGTTGAACCAGGCCTGGAAAGTCCGAAAGGCAGCCTACGAAGCTGCCGCTAAACAATTTGCCGCGACCCCCGATGAATCCGATCCTTGCTTCCGCCCATTCCTGAATGACTCAGGCCTATGGAAGTCAGCAGTCACGGACTCCAATGTTGCCGCACAACAAGAAGCCATTATTGCTCTTTGCGCATTTCTAAAATATGGCGGACGCGACTGTGCATTACGAACCCGCGGATCGACGATTACACCCATGGTAGAGAAATGCTTGTCATCAACGAGAGCAGCCACGAAACAAAATGCCCAGGAGGCTCTACTTCTCTATATCGAACTTGACGTTGCTGGCCCGGTAGTGGAAGAAATCCTGCCTGGTCTATCAAACAAAGTTCCCAAAAACGTCGCGGCGACTCTGAACGCTCTCACCGCCGTGTTCCACAACTACGGCTGCAAACTCGTGGACCCGAAACCGGTGCTCAAAACTTTACCAAAGGTCTTCGGTGCAGCTGACAAAAATGTTCGCGCTGAGGCAACGAATCTTACTGTTGAGCTGTACAGGTGGCTGCGCGAGGCTATGAAGCCGATGTTCTGGGGTGACTTAAAACCTACGCAGCAAACGGACCTGGAGGCCCAATTCGACAAGGTCAAGGCTGAGCCGCCGCCCAAACAAGAGCGGTTGCTTAGATCACAACAGGCAGCGGCGGAAGCAGCACCAGCTGGTGGTGAAGAGTATGACGAAGGCGAAACTGAAGGGGAAGAAGTTGCTGAGCTGGATACCTTCGCTCTGGCCGAGCCAGAGGATATCTCCAAGAAGATTCCTGCGAACTTCACGGATTTGCTTGCCTCTTCAAAATGGAAGGACCGAAAAGAGGCTGTCGATGCCTTGCACCATGTTCTGAATGTTCCTCGGATCAAAGACAGCGACTTCCATGAGGTAAATCGAGGTCTTGCCAAGTGCATGAAGGATGCCAATGTCGCTGTGGTTACGCAGGCGGCAACGTGTGTCCAACAGTTGGCTCTTGGTCTGCGCCATCATTATAGCAAGTATCGTGCAGTAGTCATGCAGCCGCTTATGGATCGTTTGAAAGAGAAGAAAGCAACCGTGTCAGACGCCCTCGGTACAGCCCTAGATGCGGTCTTTGCATCAACAAGTCTTAGTGATTGCCTTGAGGATATCATTGCCTATCTGAGCAACAAGAACCCGCAGGTCAAGGAAGGGACTATGAAATTTCTTATTCGCTGCTTGCGCACTACAAAGACGGTTCCGGCAAAACCCGAAATTGCAACCATCTGCGAAGCAGGCAAGAAGCTCCTCTCAGAGTCCAGTCCGGTCCTCCGAGACGGTGGTGCCGAAATTTTGGGAACTGTTATGAAGATTATAGGCGAGCGAGCTATGACTCCCTATCTCGAGGGCCTGGATGACATTCGCAAGACAAAGGTGAAGGAGTTCTTTGAGGCAGCCGAGGTCAAGGCTAAGGAAAAGCCAAAGCCTCCACCAGCAGCCAAAGCTCCTCCACCTTCAGCCAAGAAAGCACTCGGCGGAAAGAAGCCTCTGGCAAAGAAGGCAGCCCCAGTCATGCCCACAGAGGCAGCATCTGTATCACCACCGACTGCCAGACCTTCTGCAGCTGCAAGCAAGCTAGGCGCTGTTAAGCCCTCGAGTCTAGGCGGATTGAAAGCTCCCCAGAAACGCACGATTGGAGGCCCCGGAGCAGCCTCGCCCCGCCGGCCTGCGGCAGGACCACCAGTTATGCCTATTGATGACGAACCTGTGCCGCAGCCTCGACTGGGTTTGTCTCGTGGACTCGCTGGTCGGTCCTTGACCAAGCCTGTCGCAAGCCCAATTATGCCAACTGCAGACTCACCGCCACCTTCCAGTGGTCTTACGGCGGTTGAGCGTGCCGAGCTTGAAGAACTTCGAGCATCCAACGATCGTCTCTCCCGTCAAATGGACGACATGCGACAGGAGCGAAACAAATTCATGTCGGAAATCCAGGAGCTGAAGAATCACAATGCTGGCCTCATCGAGGACCATACAAGGGACGTGCTGAGTATCAAGGCCAAGGAAACACAGCTCGTCCGGGCCAAGAGTGATGCTGAGGCAACTGAGCAAGTGAATGAGCGCTTGAGGAGAGAACTGGATCGTCTGAAGAAGGCACTAAGCCGAGCCGAGGGCCTCGGCGCATCACCGGGAAGAGGCAGTCCAGGTACGTATTCCCTACCAAGAGTTAGTTTGCTAGCGTTAAGATCTAACTAACACGGTCGACCAGTAGCGTCACCGATACGCGAAGATATGGGGATCTACCGCGATTCTGGAGCTTCTTCTTCCGCCAACCGCCACAAGATGAGCTTCACAAGCACCATGTCCGAGGAGAAGGAAAATGGCGAGTTGTCGTATGCTAAAAGTAAGCTCAGCCCTGAACTCCGCTATGCCAGTGGCAACGGCCCGTCCTCTGGACGTGACTCTCCTGCTCGAGGCTTCCGGAGGGCCGTTACCCCGACATGCGATAATATGGAATCAAACGCACCCATGGCCAGGGAACGGCCAGTTTCGTCATTACCCCAACCGTCGTCGCGCGTCGAGAGCTGGACACGAGCGGCTGAGGTGACGAGCCAACTGAAAGCTCGTATTGAACAAATGAAGGTGCGTAACATGTTTTGTATTTTACATCATCTAGGCCTTTCTCTGACATGCAGCAGGCGAAACAAGCATTTGCGCGCCCTTGAGTGAACGATAGATGGTCCATGCGTATAACAAACTTCCTATGCTGTTGATTTATTGTACTGAAGTGATCGAATCGAACGGCGAAAGGGTTTTTCTTTTTTCAATTGGGTCTGGGCTCTATACATGATGCTGGCCTTTGTTGTGCATTTCTGATGGGCGTTAAACGGCATACCCTGGTCTTTTGTGCGGTTTACGGCTTGCGATGGACGCGGAATACAGATTGGTTTCTTGTGGTCGTCGACTAAGCCGAGATGAGTATAAAGACTAATGAAAAGAAGAAGAGAAGATGCAACGAGTGAGACGAAGTGAGATAAAATGAGATGAGATGTGATTTGATGTAATGCACCAAAAAAGGTCCTTGTCAACGGACGTCGATGTTTCACATTGCTTTTTTCTGTGACCCGGGGGCCGGATGCTTGATGAACGGGTGACGTCGACAAGGCAGATTCAATGGCAAGATGCTGCAGCTGGGCTCGATCCGAGGAGTCTCTCATATGCAGCGGTAGGCCCTTTCCGGTCTAGTGGGACAGGCTAGACCAGACTGCCCCACACCCCGCTGTTGATCGTCAGCTCTGACAGAGCCTATTTCAGCGTATTTTGCGTGCCACCCATATGTGAAAATTGCGCTGCAGTCGTTACCATGCCACCGTGCCACCGTACGCCATAGTTCGTGGTAGGTATCCGTATGTACATACATACTCTGTAGGTACTAACTAGGTATTGCCAAGCTGAAACCAAGCAGCTTGGCCGTGGCCCTTAACTGCCAACTCTCATGAATTCATGTCCACTACGTCACGGATCCAGCAACAACGCGTGCCTGGGCGCCATGAAATCGCTCCCTTCATTGTTGCTGTCGGCTTGTGCTCACGTTCTTAGATTTTCCGATTAACACATCGTCCCTTAGCTTCTTGCCCGCCACGTAATCCGGCCGCTGTCATTTCATGCTTCATCATTGATCCTACTTGATAGTATATTTTAGTTACCTGTGGTCGAACAATTGCACAGCGGTGCATCGCAACAATCCTACCTTGTCGATCCTCGGCCGAAATGCAAAAACATCCGAGTCTCGCTTGATAACCTGAGAGCCCCTCACCCAGCAATCAATACCCGATAGTGATACTGGGCAACCTGAGCGACCGATTAAATTCACCGGCACCTTCAAATCGCGTATTTTGAACGAGCCGATCCGATCACGCACGAACTCGACAATAGCGCCTAGCCTCATGTTGGCTAGCATAGCCACAGGCCGTCTTTAACACCGTTCTGGTATTCCCTGCCAGGGTTACGGCAACAACGCTGCCGCGATGTTGGAGGGACTGGTGGCGGGTCTGCTGAACCGCTTTTTGGGCTTGTATGTCGAGAACTTCGACCCAACGCAGCTCAAGGTCGGTATCTGGTCCGGCGACGTCAAGCTCCGAAACCTTCATCTTTGCCGTGAAGCCTTGGACCAACTGAAGCTTCCCATTAATGTCGTGGAAGGCCATTTGGGAGAGCTGACCCTGATCATTCCGTGGTCCAATTTGCGTGGCGCCCCAGTCCAGGTTCTCATTGAGGATGTTTTCCTACTCGCTAGCCCGAAAGAGGAGGCTGAATATGATGAAATAGAAGAGGAGAGAAGGAGACAGCGGATCAAGATGGAGAAGCTGGATAGTGCGGAGTTGTTGAAAGAAAAAAGTCAAGAAGGAATGAGTCAGGAAGAACAGAAGAAGAACGAGAGCTTCACCCAGAGTTTGGTCGCCAAGATTGTTGACAATCTTCAAGTGACCGTCAAGAACATCCATATCCGCTACGAGGATTCCATATCGACGCCCGGGCATCCATTCGCCCTCGGTTTGACATTGGAAGAATTCAGCGCAGTCAGCACCGATGGCCAATGGACTCCTACCTTTATTCAGGACTCAAACGCAACGTCTCATAAGTTGGCGACGTTGGGCGCATTGGCAGTATACTGGAACACAGACACGGAACTGTTTGGAGCTGGCCGTGAAGCAACCTCGCCTTTGCAGGAACCCATGTCACACGACGACATGGTAGAGAAATTCAAGGGAATGCTGGGCATGACCAGTGATATGCATGAGAATCACCAGTACATCCTGCGGCCTGTGAATGGCCACGCAAAAATCGAATTGGACAAGTCTGGAGATATTCGTGTACCAAAGTTCAAGGCAAATCTGTTGTTCGAAGAGATTGGTCTTGTTCTCGACGACCACCAATATCGCGATGCCTTGATGATGGTCGATTTGTTCCATTATTTTGTTAGACACCAGGAGTATAAAGCTTTGAAGCCAAAGGATAGTAGGCCCAAGGAAGATCCTCGGGCCTGGTTGCTTTTTGCCGGCAACGCCGTTCTGAATAAGATTCACGAAAAGAACCGCAAATGGTCCTGGGAATATTTCCGCGAGCGACGTGACAGCCGACGCACATATATAGAGCTCTTCAAAAAGAGAAAGCAACAACATCAGCTCACGGCCGAAGAAAGCGATACCATCAAAGACTTGGAATGGAAGCTGGACTATGACGACTTACGATTTTGGAGGTCGTTGGCGCGAAGCCAGCTCAAGAAAGAGAACGCCGAAGCGTTGAAAAAGCATTCTCATCAATCGGAGCAGCAGGGCTGGCTAGCCTGGATGTGGGGATCTAAGCCTCAGGGAACCATTGAAGAAAACGAGGAAAATACACAGATGACTGAAGAGCAGCGAAAGGAGTTGTACGACATGATTGATTGGGACGAGAGGACAGCCCTTGCCGAGGAGGTGGATGTTCCGAGGGAAGCCGTCAGTTTATGTCTTGAGGCATCACTCAGCACAGGCAGTTTCACCTTGAAAAAGAGCCCTCACGATCATCCGGCAGATCTTTTGAGTCTTCATTTCGATGTTTTTAAGGCCAAAGCTCTCAAGAGAACTGATTCTATCCTGGCAAATGTCAGTCTCGGAGGCTTGCGCGTCAACGACGGTACCACGCCCGATAGCTTGTACCCTGAGATTGTACGCGTGAAAGATGCCCCCGACACCCGTAAACGGAAAAGCCTGTCCTTGAAGGAGCTGGAGGAGGTTGAAGAAGAGCCATTCTTCCAGTTTGAGGTTGAACAGAACCCAATTGAGCGAGAGGGCGATTTTGCTATTGTCGGAAAGCTGAAGCCACTCGAGATTGTCTGGAACCCCAACTTTCTTGTCGGCGTCGTTGACTTCTTCCGCCCACCGGAGAGACACATGGAGTCCATCACAGCGCTGATGGAGAGTGCTGGTGCGACTGTTGAAGGGTTCAGAGAGCAAACTCGTGCGGGCTTGGAATTTGCCCTTGAAGAGCACAAGACCCTAAATGCCGAACTGGACCTCCAGGCGCCTCTCATCATTCTACCTGTGAGCGTCATCTCAGAGAAGTCGACTTGCTTGATCGTGGACGCCGGCCATATCCATGTCAACAGTCAGCTTGTCGATAACAAGACCCTCAAGGAGATTCAGTCAAAGCAGAAGCATGCCTACAGTGAGGATGATCAAAAGCGCTTAGAGTCAATCATGTATGACAAGTTCTTGGTCAAGCTCACGTCTACGCAAGTTCTCATTGGCCCGTCCATTGAGGAGACGAAACAGCAACTTGCCAAGGGAAGTTCCGACTCTCAATTGCATGTCGTGGAACAGATAAGCGTCGATTTTGTCGTTGAGACATCCATATTGCCGAAGGCGTCAAATCTCACAAAGCTACGCGTATCGGGGCATCTTCCCATGTTACATGCTACAGTGTCTGATTCGAAATACAAGAGCCTCATGAAGGTCATTGATGCCGCTATTCCGAAGCTTGGTACGACACAAGACCTCGAGACATCCACCGCGGATGTGTCAAAGCCGCCTCAGAGACCGCGAATCATGAGTACTAGCTCGAACAGATCACGGCGAAAGTCTACGAGAGAACGCCAAACTTCGTCGTTCCCTTTCTTGCAAGCTCAGACTGCAGTTGTGCTGGAAGATTTTGACGACGATGATGACGATTACGAGGATGCATCCGACGGGGGCAATTTACAGCATCTCAATATTCAACAGAAAAGTTTCGAGCTCAATTTCAAGGTCGACACCCTGAAAGGCTCACTGTACAAGAGCGACCCAGATCGTGTCAAGCCTGATGTCCTGCTGGTTGAGCTGGTCGCCGAACGGTTTGACCTAGCATTTTATACCAGGACATACGACATGGCTGCCGAAGTGTCCCTGGGATCCGTGGCAGTAGAAGATTTCGTTGAGAACCCAACTGGAGAGTTCAAATCAATCGTGTCGTCCGGTGATCCCGAGGACGTCAAAGCTGGCAGGAGCCTCGTTCACGTCGAATTTAAGAAAATCAACAGACAGTCGCCAGAGTTCATGCCTGTCTATGAAGGCGTCGAAACTAACATTACTGCAGTTGTATCGACCATCAACCTCGTTGTAACCCGTAAGACGCTATTAACGCTGTTGGATTTCATTCTTATCACCTTCACTGGCGGTGATAACGAGCAGGTTAATGAGACATCCGCCATTGACGTGACGGATTCTGACGACAGCAGCCAACGGGAAGGAGGAGTGGTGCAGCCACTAACGCCTGCTGACAAGACGGCATCCATTCGCGTCAAGGTCGATTTGAAGGCTATCCGACTCATTTTAAACAATGATGGGATGAGGCTAGCTACTCTGACATTGAATCACGGTGACACGGGGATATTCCTCAGTGGCAACACGATGCGCGTAACCGCGAGGTTGGGTAATTTGTCTCTTGTCGACGATGTCAACCTTGGTGTTTCAGCCGAATCGAATCTACGCAGGCTTGTCACGATCCAAGGCGACGAACTTGCTGATTTCAGATACCAGACTTTTGACGCCGGGAATGAGAAAGCGTATCCCGGCTACGACAGCTCAATTTTTCTTCGAGCTGGGTCAGTCAAGGTGAACTTTGTCGAAGAACCATTCCGCAAGATCATTGACTTCCTTGTCAAGTTTGGCAAGATGCAGGCATTGTACAATGCTGCGAGGCAAGCAGCGGTTACTCGCGCCAATCAGATCCAGCAGAGTCCAAGCAAGATTCACTTTGATGTTATCGTCAAGACACCGATCGTCGTCTTTCCTCGCCTTTTTGTGTCGAATCAACACCAGGGCGACGTGACAACGGCTTACTTGGGAGAGATCTATGCCCAGAATAAGTTCGTGCCACTAGACGACCGTAAGGACTCAGACATCGCGATGAAAATTTCTGCTGGCATAAGAAACATAAGGCTTACATCCGATTTCCACTACTCGAATGATCGTTCTGAAGAGCTTGAGATGATTGACCACGTTGACTTGGGATTCAATATAACATATGCCGAGCACAAAGAAGGCGTGAAGCGACCAAACACAGAGATTGAAGGCTCTCTTTCGGACATGAAACTCCGCCTGACCCAATTTCAGTTGAAGTCGCTGTTGGAACTCTCCAAGTCTGTCCCTGCCGCTTTCGCTGGAGAAGGAGGCGATTATGACGAGAAGGCTGCGAAGATGGTGGATGAAGGCACTCTTCAGCGTGCGAGAGCAGCGCCTGAGGCGGAAGAGGATGGTGGCAACTCAAGACTGGTTGATCTATCACCGGAGCTCAGCTCTTTGCGAGATGCGTGGACTACGCTTGATCTCGTGTTCAATGCCAAAATCATCGGACTGGAACTCATCATGGCAGAAGAAGATGAGCCAGTGGGTGATCTGGACAAATCCAGCCTCTCCAAATTTTCGCTGGATGAGACGCGACTGAAGACGAGAATGCTGTCCGACGGGTCACTGGAAGCCGAACTCCTGATACAGTCCTTCACAATCCACGACAGTCGGCCAAGAGAAATGAACAAGTTCAAGCGAATCATGACGTCATCCAATCGAGATGCCCAGCAACTGATGGCCAGTATCACCATGTCGGGGGGCAAAGAGAGAAGCCTGATCGCTATGGCTACTATCGATAGTCCGCGCATCATCTTTGCTCTCGACTATCTGTTCACCATTCAACGATTTATTACGGAGGGGCTTGCCGTGGATGACGCCAGTCCAATGGATGATGAGAGCCTTGGAGAGAGCATCGATGGGTCTGACAGTGGCTCTATGCAGGTGGCTCGCACGAATACCTCGGGCTCTGAAAGACAACATACCCTAGTCTCTCGGCGTCGCGATGGGCAGAGTTCGCCCAATCCTCCTAAATCGGACGATGACTCGGCAATGTCTATGGCGTTTCGTATCAATCTTGTGGACGCTCAAGTGATCCTGATAGCAAATCCACCTGCGACAAATTCGGAGGCTATTGTCCTTAACATTAGACAAATGCTGCTGTCAAAACAACACGCTCTCACCTTCCAGATATCCGAGATTGGCATGTACCTGTGCCGCATGGACAAGTTCGAAACATCTCGCCTTCGTATCATTGACGACTTTTCCATTCAGCTGAATATGGATACTTCTCGGATTGGTGTCACAAGCATCCACGTGGACATCGAGCCACTGATTCTCCGATTGTCGCTTCGCGATATTCTTCTCGTGCTTCAAGTCGTAAGCAGGGCTGGAGAGCTCTCTGGAAACGAGACGAAAGATGCCGAAGTGACTGCTGCGGAGAAGAAGGCCAGACAGCTTCGTGGTACTGGCTTGAAATACCAGTCTGCCAGCGGACGTGGTCTCTCGACGATTGCTAAAACAATGGGCACGAAGACCATTGCTGCAAAATCCACGAAGCCGCCTCCTAAACCCGTCACCGTTGCTGCACCTAATCACGAGGAATTGTCAGCCACTATCGAAGGTGTTCGCATTGTTCTCATCGGCGATTTGCATGAGCTGCCCATACTAGATATTGGCATCAAGAACTTCACCGCTACTGCAGAGAACTGGTCGTCGAATTTGAAAGCCGAGTCGGCGATTGATATGTACTCAAGCGTCTACAACTTTTCCAAATCGAGCTGGGAACCGCTGCTGGAACCTTGGCAGGTTGGTCTAGGCGTGGCGAAAGATCCGGCATCTGGCTTAATATCAGTGGACGTGGCTTCCAAAAAAGCCTTTGATATTACGATCACGACAGCTTCTATCGCTTTGGCATCGAAATCCTTGACCTTTTTGACAACGGAGCAAGACGTTCTCGACAAGCCAAGAGGGGTTGAGGCGCCTTACCGCATCAGGAACTACACGGGGTTTGAAGTGATACTACATTCAAAGAGTGCAAGCTCGGAGGAGCCTATTGATTTACGGCTGGAAGATGGCGCCGAGTCGCCCTGGACCTTTGAGCACTGGGAGAAGATGCGGGAGAACCTGCTGACGGAGTCGAGTCAAAATGACGTTGGCATTCAGCTCGAGGGCAGTGGATTTGACGTGGTAAAAAATGTCAGACTCAACAGAGAAGGCGAGTTTCTATACGGTCTCCGCCCAAAAACGGATAATGTCCTGCATCGCTTATGTGTGGAGGTCAGTCTGGGACCTGACAATGTGAAATATGTCACGCTTCGATCGCCCCTGATGGTGGAGAATGCGACCGAAATCCCCGTGGAGCTGGGTGTCTACGACGAGCGAGAGGGTCATCTGCTCAAGATTGAGAAGATTGCGCCGGGTGACTCGCGGCCTGTTCCGGTGGGCGCCGTCTTTGAGAAACGTGCATTGATTCGTCCTGATGGCGGGTTCGGATACCACTGGAGCCGAGAGCACATTTGGTGGAAAGAGCTGCTCCAGCGGCCAACGAAGCAGTTGGTGTGTAAAGGAGAGAATGGGGACCCCTTTTACTTCCAAGTCCATGCTCGGGTTGACAAGTCGAACCCAATGACAAAGTACGTACCACTCACGCAGTCTGATGAAAACGATAGACGAGACTTGACTAATCGAATTTCTATAGGATATATCCGTATATGAAGATCAAGTTATCCGCGCCTGTCACTTTGGAAAATCTCCTCCCCTATGACTTCAACTATCGTATCTACGACAAAAACACGAAAAAAGACTGGACAAACTTTTTGCGCAAAGGTGGAGTGAGCCCTGTTCATGTTGTGGAGCTCTCGCATCTGCTTCTCCTCAGCATCGACATGCAGGACACAGTATTCAAGCCGAGTGACTTCTCCATCATCAATACTGGCAACACGGAAGACTTCCGTAAGGAGAGGAGGATCGTGGTCAAGGACGATGATGGATTGCCGCTCAACCTCGTACTGCACTACTTTAAGATTCCCGACAGTGGTGGTGCGTTCAAGGTGACGGTGTACAGTCCATACGTAGTATTGAACAAGACTGGGCTTGACCTTCACATTCGCATGAAGAGCTGGTTACAGCAGGCCAAACCGGCGGCAGGACAGTTCCGTCTCGCTGACGCGACGGTTGGCAACAGGCCCAAGGCGTTGCCGTTTATGTTCTCCTATGGCAATCACGACAATAGAAACCGGGCGCTGCTCAAGGTGGACGAGTCCGAATGGAGCAAACATCAGAGTTTTGATGCTATTGGGAGCACGTCTGAAGTGGTGCTGAACTCAAGCTCGAAGCACAAGGAGATTCATCTCGGCATTACGGTCAACTCGGGTGAAGGAAAATACAAGATGACCAAAGTGGTGACTCTAGCTCCGCGATTTGTGCTCAAAAACAAGTTGCACGAAGAGCTTCTGGTCCGAGAGTCGAGCTCGTCTGGGTACATGACTCTGGAGCCTGGCGCGCTGCAGCCGCTGCATTTTATGCAGAAGTCGGCTGTGAAGCAGCTGTGTCTTTGCTATTCCGGAGTGGACAACCAGTGGACGTCACCTTTCAACATTGCCGACGTCGGGATCGCGCACGTCAAGATTGCCAAAGCCGGCCAGCGTCAGCGTCTAGTCAGGGTGGAGATTCTCCTGGAAGACTCGACAATTTTCCTGCATCTGAGCATGGAGACGAAGAACTGGCCATATTCGATGCGCAATGAGAGCGACACGGAGTTTACCTTTTACCAGGCAAATCCCAACGTAGACGAGGATGATGGCGAGGACCGTAGTGGCTGGAGGCCGATCCGGTATAGGCTGCCCCCTAGGAGCATCATGCCCTACGCGTGGGATTTTCCTGCGGCCAAGGTGCGCGAACTGGTCATTGCCACCAACAATAAGGAACGTCACGTCAAATTGGCAGAGATGGGTAATCAGATTCCGATGAAGTTCATTGCTGCCTCGGGAGAACAGAAGATCATTGACATTAATGTTGCTGCTGACGGACCGACGCAAACGCTGATTCTGAGCAATTTCCGGGCCAGCAAGAGCATGTACAAGCCCAAGGCCCTGTCTCGTACCGCAACCGGACTTGAGGCATTCGAAGTCAAGGACCAGGACACGGATTCAACATTTCGGGCGCAACTCAAACTTTCTGGCATCGGCATTTCACTGGTCAATGCGCAACTGAAGGAGCTGGCGTACATTACATTCAGGGACGTACAGCTTCGGTTTAGCGACTCGCCGCTCATTCAAACAGTGTCACTGGCTGTCAAGTGGATGCAGATTGACAACCAGCTCTACGGCGGCATCTTCCCCATGGTGCTGTATCCCAGCGTGGTGCCCAAAAAGGCCAACGAGGTGGACGCGCACCCGTCACTGCACGCGATGATGAGCCGCGTCAAGGATGATTCGTACGGAGTCACATATATCAAATACGCGTCGGTGCTCCTGCAGCAGATGACGATTGAGCTGGACGAGGACTTTGTGTTTGCCATTCTGGACTTTACCAACGTTCCGGGCGCGAGCTGGACAATGGTGGAGCAAGAAGGAAAGTTGTGCGACGAGGACTTGGACATTCCTGAGCCGTCTCAACAGCAAGGCGGCCAAGATCTGTACTTTGAGGTCCTGAACATCCAACCCATGCAGCTCGACCTCAGCTTCATGCGCACGGAGCGCATCAATGCGGAAGACAAGACTTCGTCACACAACCCAATCATGTTCTTCCTGAATGTCATGACCATGGCGATTGGAAATGTCAACGATGCGCCGATCCGGTTCAACGCGCTCATGCTGGACAATGTGCGAGTATCCACGACGGTGCTTATGCAGAACATGACGAATCACTACAGCCAAGAAGTCATGTATCAGATTCACAAGATTCTGGGATCGGCTGACTTTCTAGGCAACCCGGTCGGCCTTTTCAACAATATCTCGTCTGGTGTGACGGACATCTTCTACGAACCATACCAGGGGCTCATCCTGTCGGACCGACCTGAGGAGTTTGGTATTGGCATCGCCAAGGGAGCCGCCTCCTTTGCGAAGAAGACCGTCTTTGGGGTCACGGACAGTCTGTCCAAGTTTACGGGTAGTCTCAGCAAAGGTCTCGCCGCAGCATCGCTAGACAAGCAATTCCAGGATCGAAGACGCATCACGAAGGCGAGAAATCGACCCAAACACGCCTTGTACGGGGTCGCCGCCGGGGCAAACTCCCTCTTCACAAGCGTGGCCTCTGGCGTAGGTGGGCTAGCACGCAAGCCCCTCGAAGGAGCGGAACAAGAAGGCGCCCTGGGATTCTTCAAGGGCGTCGGCAAGGGCGTTTTGGGGTTGGCGACCAAGCCAGCCGTGGGTGTGCTGGACATGGCCAGTAATCTCAGCGAAGGGATCCGCAACACGACGACGGTGTTTGACGGACAGGAGCTGGAGAGGACGCGGTTCCCGCGCTTCATTCCACGAGATGGCATTGTGAGGCCGTACAGCGCGCGGGAGGCCATGGGGCAGTACTGGCTGAAGCAGGTGGACAATGGGCGGTACTTTGACGAGCAGTACATTGGGCATTTGGAGCTGCCCAAGGAGGACATGGTGGTGATGGTGACGTTTGCTCGGATTCTGCTTATTAGGTCCAGGCGTCTGACTAGTGAGTGGGACGTGCCGCTCAAGGACATTCAGACGATTACCAAGGAGCGGACGGGGGTGAGTCTGGTGTTGAGGCAGGGGGCGAATGGGCCGTTTGTGCCGGTGGGGGGAGGGAGTGAGAGGGCGTTTTTGTACAAGATGATTGGGGTGGCTGTGGAGGAGTTTAATCAGAGGTTTAGGGGGGGGGGAGTAACTGGTTACGGTGCGGCGTATTGAGTGGTTGTTGTAGCAGGAGGGCTTTGTTGTCAGGTGGCTTTGTTATCAGGTGTGTGTACATATCTGGGGTGGGTGGTTCACGAGCATCATTATTTTACGTATATATTCCTATTAGCCTTTTCCCTCGTTTGGTATGCTGACCAGTGACCATGGATGGATATGGAGGCAACTTGGCCACGGAACGTGAGTGGGTTGCTTAGGGCTTGACCTGACTATCTTGTGGCAGTACCTAGTCTAGATATGCCACTGAACTTGGCTGTGTGTGTTTATCCTTACGGTTCGTGGGCGGAAGGACGGCTCCGTTGACGCTCCGAGGCCGCCACCACCACCACCTGTACCTATGTATGAGTACATACTTAATGTATGACGGAGCTGAGAACATGACAGAATCAGCCTTCTGCCACTGGTGCTGCAAAGCCATGTCCATTGTGTTGTTGTGCCGTCGGACCCAATGGGCTGCTGAAACGGATTGATCGCCGAAAAATAATAATCACGACAATAGAACGACGATTGATGGGCAATTGATGCGTAATTAACGGACAATGGCAGAAGTTACAGAGTACATATGTAGTCTGTACGGAGTACATAGGTACCTAGTTGAACTAACCACGGGTGACGGAGAAAAAGGCGCCACTTGATGGAAAAGCCCACCGACGTTATATATCCGGCCCTCCCCTCCTTCCCTCCAGGCCCCCCCCTCCTGCCCAAAAGAGGTCCCGCGCCGGACCGGACTCGAGGTCCCATCCAATCGATGCTCAGAGAGCGGATCCATGGGCCTGCCTTATCGGGCTGTAGACCGGCGAAATGGGCAAAAACGGTAAACCCCAGAGAAAGACGTTTTCGTTCCGGGTCCCGGGGGCTTAAATTTCGTCGCTTCTCCACTGGGCTACTTAATCGCATTATCCTGACTCCTGCCCCTGGGGCCAATTCACCTTGAGAATCCCTGGACTCCGTAGGCTGTTGCCTGTTCGACCTTGGTGAAAGATGAGATCGTTGGTGAAGCGCAAATGCGTGTCAGCAGATCACTTCTACCTAGTGGCAGCCGCCAGCCACAGTCCGAACTTGGTCATGTATGTACATATACATACTTGTACAAAAGTTCCTGCTGCTTTGTCCCGTTCCGGAGGCGGGGTTTGCCTGTGGCATTTTATTCGTATGTATGTACTCCGTACTCGGTCCAGAGTAGGTAACTACTCCGTACACAGGCAGATTCTGATTGCCTCCTTTTTTTGGTTGCTACTCTCTCTCTCTTTTCTTTTTTTGTCTTGATTCTGATTTTCTATTTTTGGTGCGCTTTGCACAACTCGTCCTCTTCAAGTCAAGGCCTGCCCTTATCCTCACAGGCTACAGCGAGGGGCTGGGTCGATTGCCTCTGCTGTACAATATACATACGGTCCACGGGATAAGGGTCCGCGCCTCGGACGTTGTCTCAAAGGAGTTGTGCGGCGCCTGAGCGTGCAGGTGACCGAGGTGAGGGCTATCAACTTATCAACTTATCGAGGAAGCTACTGAGGGTTTCGCGATAACGGCGCAGTGTGCGTGCGATACGCGCGTATCCGATTATTTGTCCGGATCTCTGAAAACCTGTTCGTTGATTCGCTCATCGATTCACTCGGTTATTCGTTCTTAGGACACTACTTTTTTGTACACCATTTTCTTGTTGCCCACCTCGACTTATTTTCCAGCAATCCCTGGTCTCTCTCGCCTTCACACCTGCATTCTGCGATTCTGCGATTCTGCGATTCTGCGATTCTGCGATTCTGCGATTCTGCGATTCTGCGTCCAGAGAGACAGAATTGCCGGGCAGAAATCCAGTATGGCCGTCGAATCGAATCCCCCAAGCGCTTCCCAGCATCCTGGGCTTTTGCATCACACACCCAGTCTGGAAGCGCTCAATAACCGCGAGCGCATTTTAAACCCCGCGCAACAAGCGCCCTCTTCCGAGCATCACGCGACCAGCGCTGAGTCTGCGACGGGTACAACGGCCGATCCCGCCTCCGTCTCTGCCTCTACACAACAAGATTCGCATCCGGCATCTCATCACGGCCACGACCACGTCCACGACCACGACCACGACCACGACCACCATCACCCGCCTCTTGCCGTCGAAAAGAGCAAGCCGCTCAGCACGCCCCCCGATTACAGCGACCATGAAAAAGCAGAGGCCGGCGTCGTGAGCACCCGCCGCGGCTCAGCCTGTTCACACCACAACGACCCCAAATCTGCCTCAAGTCGCTTCCGGCGCATCTACCGCCAGTACCGCCCCCTCTTCCACCTCGTCTACTTCCTCTTCTTCACCGGCTGGTGGATCGCGTCTCTCGTCCTACACCGACACGACAAGAACTGGGTCGTCCCCTTCCTCCTCTGGCTAGCCATCTCTCTGCGCCTCCTCTTCAACCATATTCCCTCGCGACACGTCTCCGGCGCGATCCGCTGGCTCTGGGCCCATTCCGCCCTGGTCATCTACGAGGCCATCCCCACGAAACTACGCACCCCGCTTGGCGCGGTAGTCGCCCTGGCCGTAATGCTCATTGGAAGCTTCGTATCCGACGAAACCGCTGAGAATTCGCGCGCCAACCGCGCGATTAGTCTCCTGGGGATGCTCCTCATGCTGGCCATCTTCTGGGTCACGAGCAAGCACCGCAGCCGTGTGAACTGGCGGACTGTCATTGCCGGCATGCTGAGCCAGTACGTGATTGGGCTGTTCGTCCTCCGCACAGGCGTAGGATACGATGTCTTTCGGTTCATTGCAGACCGCGCGGGGGACTTGCTAGGCTTTGCGCGGCAGGGGGTTGCGTTTCTCACGAACGATGAGACGGCCCAGACGCCGTGGTTCTTCTTCAGTGTGGTACCAGCTATCATCTTCTTTATCTCGCTGGTGCAGGTGCTTTTCTACGTTGGCTTCTTGCAATGGTTCATTCAAAAATGCGCCACGTTTGTGTATTGGGGGCTGGGTGTCTCGGGTGCGGAGGCCGTCGTGGCGGCTGCGACGCCGTTTATCGGCCAGGGCGAGTCGGCGATGCTGGTGAGGCCGTTTGTGCCGCACATGACCAAAGCGGAGATTCACCAGATTCTGACGTGTGGCTTTGCGACCATCTCGGGGTCTGTACTCGTCGGGTATATCAACCTGGGGCTGAATGCTGGCGTCCTGGTCTCGTCGTGTATCATGTCCATTCCGGCCTCGCTGGCGATTTCGAAGCTGCGCTATCCGGAGACGGAGGAGACGCTCACGGCGGGGCGGGTTACGATCCCGGTGGATGAGGAGCATCATGCGGAGAACGCGCTGCATGCGTTTGCGAATGGCGCGTGGTTGGGCATCAAGATTGGGGGCACGATTATTGCGTCTCTGCTGTGTATTATTGCGGCCGTGGGATTGCTGAATGCGCTGTTGACGTGGTGGGGGCGGTATTTGAACATCAATGACCCGACCTTGACGCTGCAGACTATTCTGGGGTATATGCTGTGGCCGGTGGCGTTTTTTCTGGGCGTCCCGCGGCAGAATGACTATCGTGATATTCTGCTTGTTGCGCGGCTTATATCTCAGAAAGTTATTACGGTATGTGTCGTGTTCTTACGTGAATCTATGTCTGCGGTGTGTATGTTGAGTTGCTCGGAAGTCAGTACTGACCAACCTCGTTAGAACGAATACAAAGCCTTCACAGAACTCACCAAAGACGCCGCCTACCAAACCCTCAGCCCCCGCTCCCGCCTCATCGCCACATATGCCCTCTGCGGCTTCGGCAACATCGGTTCCCTGGGCGTCCAGATTGGCATTCTCGGCCAGTTGGCTCCCTCGCGCGGCGGCGACGTCTCCAGACTGGCCTTCTCGGCGCTGGTATCTGGGGTGGCTGCCACGCTGACGTCGGCTGCTGTGGCGGGGCTGGTCATCACGGACGAGCTGCAGCATTTTGGTGGTTAGGCGTCATGAGGTTTTTTGACAAGTAGATGAAAGAATAGAGATGAAGGGCCAGACGGGTTGCGGCAGGCGTAATGGTTCAAGGCGTAGGGCGTACACATTACAGGTAGAGGCGTACATTATTGTATGGGGTAAGGGGTAAGACTCAAGAGGGAAGAAGGTGAAATCGTTCGTCGGTCAGTAGAGAAAGGTTTGATGTAGCCTCCATGGATTTGTGTCCCGGAACGTCGTAGCATTGTGTTTAGTTGGTTTCTATTTAAGCGACATGAGATGGATGAAGTCTAGAGGGCTACCTCTTCTGGCACATACGCACACGGACTGTATCTTGCTCAGCTACTGGGGGTGTTCACGATCCATTTGACTCGCTTATGAAATGGAGGCATGATGAGTTCAGACTCGCGGATACGCTTCTCTATCCGAGCACAGATAACTAACAGATATCTCTGCCAATTTCTCGAGAACAGGGACCTAACATGGGGGTCTTTTTCCTCACTTACAGTACAAGCCCCACTTTGTCCCTTTGAGCCTTCGGGACTTTGCCCCTTTGCTTATCACCGGCACTGAGTCAAGTTTCAACTTTCTCGACCGGCATTCCTATGGCCGAGCAAAGCCGGGTCAAACGTGGCGTCGTTGTACAAAGCCAAGCCCCACCTACAGTGGCCCCAAGTGAATATGTACAGTATGTAACGCGAAAATCTCTCACACTTTTCGTCGCGACGCGTCAATTTTAGCTTCATCCAAAAACCAACCCATCATCTTTGAGCAGCCATGGCAACGCCACCACGCCCTTTGAAGCCATTCAAAAAAAAAAAAACATTTGACGGCACGCACTAGGAGTCACATCTGCTCAGCCTTAACAGCATGCAAATCGGCCAAGCAGATCGTTAATGACGAGGGTATTCTCCCAAGCCTCGTTTATGGCATCATAAAACGGTTCACTACCCAAGATTGGGGGATCTCACCAAACGGGCGAGGGCACCCGACCAAGCTAACAAAACACGATTTGCGACACTTCCAGACAAACATAAATCAAGAGCCATTCAATGCCACCACAGAGCTTCAAGAAATATGCGCCCCTCATGTTTCTACGGAGACAATCACACGATACCTCAAAGCAAGGGGAGGGAGGGAGTTATGCATTGCCAAGCCGCACAACGCCCAATTTTGAGAGAAGAGCATGTTTAGAAAAGGTTCCAATTCGCGATGAAGTGTTTTTCTAAGCCCCTGGCGTAGTTTCGTCGCGTTTGATAGACAGATGAATGCGCTGTTGAGCGCAGCGATGGATTGACCAAGGAGTGGATTTGGCGCCGCCCTGCCGGTCAGACTTGCACCTTGGACTTGTGATTGTATGTAATACCACGGGTTCCAAGCAGCGGAATGGGCTCATTATAGGCTTGAAAGCAACTGGGCTTACATATGGTTCTTACAGCAACTACGCCGCTACGCTCAAGAAAGTGCCCGAATTCGCGCTCTGAGGTCATTGTCACGGACTTTGAAGCTGCCCTGAGGAAATCTCTTGCAGATATCTTTCCAAATACCCAGCAGCAAATATGTACCTGGCATATCTTGAAGAATGTCGTTCATAACATCAAAAAAGAAGTGGATTGGATCTCTTGACGGATGTGAGATCAAAGTCCGTGACAATGACCTCAGGAGCGCAAATTCGGGCACTTTCTTGCGCGTAGCGTAGTTGCTGTAAGAACCACATGTATGTAAGCGTCCGTATCGTCACGCGCGGCGAGGCCGAAGGCAACGCTGAAGTTTTGTAGCCATTGCCAGAGACGCCTATCACCTTCCTCAACGGCATATTGAAGCGATCAACTTTGTATGTACATATGTGTTGTCCATGAAAGAGGACGTCAGGGTTGCCGGGGAAGGCGTTGAGGCCAATTCTGAAATCCTTGAGGCGTATTCCCATATGTACTCATCTCTATCGAGTCATCGACCCAAAAACCCTACCGGGTACCCCTACCTAGGTATTTTACCGCCAATTTAAGCGCCAAATGTGTGCGTCGCGGCCGCAGCAATTTCTTGATCCCAACAGATGTGAATGAGTTGTTGTTGGCTCGGGAGTTGGCGTCCTGCTAGCCAGACTCTTCACTATAATAGCCTGATGTTTCTAGTGTCAGGGGGCCAGAAATCGGATATAGAGGTCTCATACTCTGTACTGTGATATGATATGTAGGTACCCGTATACTCCGTACTGCGTGGTCCAACTCCGACTAAATGCACGGAGTACATACTCTGTACATGGCTTGCGCGACCAAAATATGCAATCAAGGTGGATGTGCAAGAGTTTGCGAAAATTGTTGCCGTTCGTGCATCACACCCTTGCAAGTTGGAAGCTCATTTTAGCGCGCAGCTACGGATATGTATGCAACGGGGTTCGCCAGTCCTGGCTCCTGACTGCCTGGGCATTGAGTGAGTGACGAGTCAAGAGTCAAGACCCAACAGAAAAACAGAAAAAAACGGAAAAAACAGAAAAAACAGAAAAGAGAAGGAGAAATAACAGTGGATCACATAGTGCCAGTATCGAAGATGTGACACTGTACACTGGACACCAAGAAAAGAGAGAGTCAGCGAGACTCAAAAAAGACGAGATGAAGACATGACTAGAATTCAGCTGAAGACGCAGTGAAAACGCAGTGAGAAACACAGTGAGGACTGAAGTCAAGGGCGGGGAAAATGAAGAGTTTATGTACACGAAGCCATCGGAGCGACGGAGATGGAAGAACAAAACAGTCTGTAGTGATACGTAAACCCTCGGGAGAATTATTGCTTTTGATAGACTCCATTCCTCCGGTAGAAATTGCTCCTGAGATGCAAGGATCGTTTCTCCAACAAGTTAAAAAAAAAATGGTCAGCCGTCAACGATTGTTTAATTCCGTATCGGAGAGGTATGTACATACGGTCACATTTCTTGGGATTCCATATAACAACCGCTGCGCTCGCTCGCTCGTCAACCTCCGTCCTTTCACAGCGCATCTTCAAACCCTGTTTTCAGCCAACTCATACACTCGTCCACCTTGCCATTCATTTCCATTGGCATCGACACATCCTTCTTTGAAACACTCCCGTCACCAAAGATGTACGCCCTCAGTCTTTTGGCCCTCCTGTTGCCCCTCGTGGCGGCCGACACCCACAACTGGTGCACTTGCCTGTCATGGTCCAAGGGAGGGGATTGGGGTGTCAACCAGCAGCTCTCCTATTTCGTCTGCTCCCAGGACTACAAGGGCGTGGTATGTAGAATGATGAGTTATCTTGGAAACCACGCCACACACATGGTGCGAACAAAAAAAGGGAGATATGCTGACCAGGTTCTCTCAAATTTTGTCTACAAAAGGCCAAGTTTAACCCCCATAACCATCTCGTAAGTGTGCCTCAAATTCATACAAAGATACAGACATATTCGAAAAAAAAAAAAAAAAAAGTTATAGATACTGATGCCCTGCCTTCTAGTGTGAGAGGTTGGACGGCAGCGGCTTTCAGTTCGATGGCGATACTTGGGAGGGCCACTGCAAAGCTGCCGGTATGGGCTACTTTCCCATTACGAGCGACGGCAACATGGATATTAGAGGGTACCCTCTCCGTGTTGACGCAGCTTTGGGCTCCTGCTAGGTTTATTAAAACACACCTGCGAGCACAAGCGAGCGCGTTGGGCGTTGAGCGTTGATCGTTTGTGTGACAAGGGCCAATACTTGGGACTTGGGACTTGGAACTGAGGAATGTCAATTCAGAACGTGATGATCGACTGTGACTCTACAGGGAACTCTAGAGGCGTGTCTCCTCCCTCTGAGCCCTCGAGGTGGCCAGCGATGATATATATACATGAATCACAAGTGTCCTCCTCAGACCCTACTGTTCCTGCTGCCAACCCCGGCTATCTGCCTGAATATCCCGAGTGTGCCTGTCCTGCCTGAACCGGCAAGCGCTGTACGATCACGGATCTCCGTCGGTGCACAGCGCCCGGTTGGAATGTCGCAGGTGAGGATCGGTGTGCCTACACGTGTGACACAAGCCCATTACACTGCCCTTGTCACAGAGATCAAGCACCCAATCACTGATCCTGTCTCTAGATTTTGCGAACAAGGACGGATGTCAATCGGGTCATGTGTGCACTCAGCACTGTGCACACATGACCAATCGTGACTCGGCGACCCTTTATGTAAAAATTACGTACCTAGAGGCTAGACAAGATGTACGGAGTAGGGATCTGTCACACGTGTACTTTGTACACTCTAGGCACGTCGGCCCACCCCGACGCCGTGCCCACTGCGGCACTGCCTTGACGATATGTAACCGCACAGCGCTTGCCAGCACATTCGAGACTCACTCCGCGCTCCTGAGTCCTGGTGTAGGAGTCATAGAGCGATTCAGGAGCGCGGGGGGACGAGGATACCTGTGGACACAGTTGAGAGAGTCAGTGACATTCGGAATACATATTCATAATTCAGCCTTCAGGCGGTTAGCCCGGGTGACGGGTCCGGGGACAGAGAGGAGGACACTTGAGGTCCATTATCCATATATCATCGCTCAGTGGCCTTCCCCAAGGACTCAGAGGGAGAATACACGCCTCTAGAGATCCTTGTAGAGCCATGGTCGATCAGTGCGTTCTGAAACGGCATTCGTCAGTTCCTACATAGTTCCAATTGACTCCCAATTTCCAAATACTGGCTCTTGTCACGGTATCGCCGGGAAATATCTATGTAATGTGCTCAAATCAATTCCATAACTTCCATTCACTCTGTACAATGTACATCCTCCATACTCATAGTCTCAGAGTCTAGAGAAGTCCTACCCCAACTTTACTAAAATGTCATGCTGATTTTAGCGCGCAGCTATCATCTATGAAAGGCCCACGTGGCACGGGGTAGGTAGCTAGGTAGGTAGGTACCTACCTAGTCAACTGTTACAAGAGTCAAGCAGTTCAACTCTGTCATGCACCTTCCGTGTTTGCCTTATATTTGTACGTAGGTACGGAGTATTGTATGTACATATAACAACCACTGCCCTCGTCCGTCGTGAAAGGCAGTGCGGTCCAATTCATTCCACTCGCTTTCCAGTTGTCTTCCAAAGTCCTGTCTCCGGTCAACGTGTACACTCTTCCACCTTGTCAAACCATCGACGCATCCTTCTTTGAAACACACGATCGACGGTCACTATGCACGCTCTCAGTCTTTTGGCCCTCCTGCTGCCCCTCGCGGCGGCCAACACCCACAATCAATGCGACTGCATGTCGTGGGGGGGAGCGCAGGGGGACAGTTGGGGTCACAACGCGGTGCTCACCCAGTGGGTTTGCCAGTCGTTTTACCCAAATAAGGTATGTATGATGACTTGCAAGTTGCAACGTGCAACCATGCAATACATGGTGAGGACAAAATAGGAGATAAGCTGACCAGGTTTTCTCATTTGCTGTCTGCAAAGGGCCAATGGGATGCCAGCTCTAATCGCGTAAGTACCTCGAAAATTATATCTCGACCAAACACAAGACGCAGACACATTCGAAGAGAACACTGTAGATACTAATGCGCTTCTTTCTAGTGTGTGGCGATCAATGGCAATAAGTTCGATGGCGATACTTGGGAGGGTTACTGCAAAGCTGCTGGTCAATGGGGCTATCATAAAATCAAGGCCAATGGCCTCGGCGAAGCTACCGGGCCAACTCTCACAGTCGGGGCAGCTACGGGCAACTGTTAAGACGCACAGCGAGGACAAAGGAGCCTGCTGAGCGTCAAACTCATGTTGACATGCGAGCATCGTCGTCATGTTCTGTACTCGTGGTCTCAGGGCTTGAGACAGCAGCGCGTCTGTGCCTAAGTTACCATCATTACTGCTCGGGACCTTCACGTCGTCTGCATCTCTGTCACCCTTTCAACTTCCCACCCTTTGTATTTGCATACAGATTCAATCTTAGGGTGATTTAACTTGAGAATTCATCCATTGACTCTGCCACCTCAGCCAACCAAGATACATAAGACAGAAACTGGTGTCTATTCATACCTGTGTATCGCGTCTCCCTCGTCATGCGATAATCGCCAGCCTGGATCCTTTGACATGCAGCCGGACCGCGGGGGCTTTCTGCCGCTTGCCAACTGTGTGTAGACACGCATGGTCATCTGAGTCATTCCAGTCGAGGTCACTGTGCGCCGCATTTTGTTTTCCGGTACAGCGTTGATCGGCATATTCGGGATGTTCAAGCATGTAGCCGGGGTCCGCAGGAGACTGGGGTAATGACACTTGACTCTTGAGGTCGATCCATACTTATCATGTTATGTAGCTTAGAGTCCTGTCACACTCTTAGTCAGGGAGTGCATCACAGGGTATTTATAGGGGGATGACAGTACAAATCAACTCCCTGTAAATTCTGCGCTTTATCATTACCATATTCATCCCGATTAAGACCGTGTGTGTTCTTATCCGTCAGACTTCTATCTCCATTCATCATCCCGTCTCAAGTCAAAGTGGACTTGCCATCGACCGCAGTCAAGTACATACCCAGCCGTTACACTCAAGTCCTACAACGACTGGGATTTCAATAAAAGTTTTTTTGAGATTTTTGAATAGGCTCGGCCGGAGTAAGTACTAAAAAGTACTGGACAGAGTCAATCCCAATTCTCAGACCTCGATTCCGATATTTTGGAGAAATCGGCCACTCTTACGCCAGAGTCGGACAGACCAGTGCTTCGGCTTCGTCATGTTCAAGATTCAACTGAAGTCAACCACCATTGATCCATTGGGTCAAGTTCAACCACCACTGCGATCAGTCACCGAAGTCATCAATTTGCACATCTTCCTGATAGCCTTCACCAATCATCACCAACAGTCGCAGAGAGAAGTCGGATTTGCTGGTGTCGGTGATCAACTTCTGCACAACTGGCATTGCATGCGTTGTTCTCGACTCATGCTCATTGCTGAGTCTGTTATCTTCTTTTGCAAGGTTGGACTTGCATTTAGAGCTGTTAAGCCATCATGAAGTTGTGCAAAGTATTGGCATCGGTGACTGAAATTGTCGCAGTGGTGGGTGGACTTGACCCGGTGTGGATGAACTCGACCCAGTGGTGCACTGGTGATGAAGTTGACCTGGCAATGATAGACTGTCGTTTATATCGGATACATACCTACATACCTAAGTACTTGGACATACATATGTACATATGTACATACATACATACATACATACATACATACATACATACATACAGATACATACATACCTATGCATCTAACTCGAAGCACTCAGTGGCTTGGAGGTTGGCGTAGAGCCTAGGCTAGGTAGGTTCGGTAGATTCTAGAGGGGTCCTGAGGGGCCGATTCTCCAAAATGTCGGAAGTCGTTGGGAGATCGGGATTAGGGCATTCGGCTATGCGGGTGCAGGGACCGTCAGCAGCAGCGCAAAATGCTGTCATTGGAGGGAATGAATTGACCGCATCACGCGGAAGGATCACCGTTTGTTTTTTTGTTTTTGTTTTTCGCCCTTTTTCCTGGCAATCGCCAGCAACTTCGGTGGCGAGACGGATAAGGACAGGTGGACTGACTCTGTAATTCAAGAAGCAAAACAAGCAAGCAATGTTTCTTCCGATTTGTAACTTGCGAAGACTATTTCATGTACGATGATGAAGGGCTGCCGGTATGCTGCTGGTATGCCTGAGGCAGCAATATAACCTGGTCTGATATCTCTTGGTCGATGACGCGAGACAGACGATCCGATTCGACGAAGCCTCTCATCACTGCGGGGTGAGTGGAACCGAATGATGCAGGTTAGAGCTTCGGCACTGCAGTCCAGTCCTTCCGGCCTTCCGCAGTCACACCGGACGACGAGCCGATCGGTTCACCCCACTCTCTTGCACGGCGGAGTTGTAACTAACTACTTGCTACTGGGCCGATGCTGCGTCATGCCACCGCTCGTATCGCATCGCTGCCCTTGCTTCTTTGCCTGCCTTGAACCTTGTTGTCAGTTGATAGACAGCCCACATCGCAGGTTGGTGTTGGGCACTGCACTTGAACTAAACATTGATTTGCTTGTCTATTCTGCAATTCTGCAATTCTGCAATTCTGCAATTCTGCAATTCTGCATTGCTCCATCTCGTCATCTATAGCCACGCGCAGCAGCAAGGCCGACGACTGTGCGTCCCCGAGTCCGCGACTTCTTCTCTCCTCAGCACGTCCTGGATTGGATTGTTTGACTTTCTGGTCATGGAACAAGTCCACGGTATCGACGTCAGCTGGATGACCCAAGCGTCGCCAAAAGGTAAGCGCTACGCCAAGCAAAGACTCCGTGGGATTGCGCGTGTGTGCCTGCGATGCGCTCAACAGGGCCGCCGGTTGAAGCTGGCACTTCTAGAACTATGGGTGGGCTGATGCGAGCCTCAACTGTAGATAAATCCAATAAACCCTCCAATCCTCATTCGAAGCCATCGCCAGCCCCGTCACAGTCGCGAATCCAGCCGTCCACGTCGCAAGATACTCGGAATCCCCAGGAAACGCTCGACAACAAGAGTTCAGCACCCCAAGACGCAAGTTCCCCAACGAGCTCGGCCGGTGTTGGTATCGCCAGGCGGTTATCACGGTCCGGATCAATAGAGAACAAGAATAGTCCGGCCGGCAGCCCGCCTCATCAACAGCGCCGTAACTCATGGTTTTCCAACATCTCGGCCAAACTTTCTGGCTCTGCCAGCTCGCCGCCTTCGACTTCTCCTTCCGCACCGAACCAGCATCACCATTCATTACATTTTCTCCATCATAAGGATTCTCAGCAGTGCGGTGACGAGCAAGGGCCGCCTTCGCCATCGCAATCGCCGGTCTCACGGCCACCAAACACGGAGGATGCCGAGCCGATCCCGCCAAAGCTGAATATCGCGCGAAATGCCGTCCTGCAGCATGCGGCAGCAAAGCCTGAGGGCAACGGGCCCTACACGCCAGCTCCTCCCAAGTCTGGTCAAGCCGGCTTCCTAGGCGTACTTCGACGTCTTTCCTCATCAAGCAGCGGCAACTCCCTGGCCCATACCAAGTTCAGAAACGGCTTGGTGGAGCGCAAAGTTCTCAATGTCGATCGGCATCGCGAGCGATGTAAAATTGTAGAGCTCAAAGAAGCCAAGCTGAGGCGTGTCGCTTTTTGCGTGGATGTCGAAATCGCGCCGATGCCCAGATATGCCGACGGAGAAACACATGAGCAGACAAAGATCATAGATGGGACACAAAAAAAGAAGCTCACCGAAAAGGGAGAAGGTAATGCCTTGAAGAACCCTGCAACGTCCGAAGCCAGCAAAGAAGCCGAGGAAGCTGTGAATGAATCTGGCGCGCAACCTGGTCACACCGGCGATCCGGCCACGGATACCGTTGGGGAAGTACATGACACATGCGACGGTGCTGCCGATGGACCGAATCATTCGGTTACCGAAAAAGAAACAAACAAAAAAAAGGAGAAGAAGAAGAAGAGCGAGGAAGAGCGCAAGGCTAGGAAGGAGAAACGTCGGAGGGCCGCCGAAGAAAATGGTACCGTGCCGATAGAGATTTGCTACGACAGCACCGACTCTTCGTCAGAGACTCGCGATGATGTCGCGCCCCCAAAGCCATCATCGCCTGTTTTGTCACCATCGTCGTCATCGGCCTCATCACACCCGACGAGAAATCCCGCCAGGATTTATCGCCGATGCTGTCAACTCCGCGAAACGCCTATTCTTAAGAAGATCACGGAGCAGTTGATGAATAGCTCTAATGCGAATGTAGCGGCAGGAACCGTGGCCAAGCTGGACTTGACCGATTACTACCTCCAGCTCCCAGATCTCATCACCCTAGGCGACTATCTCGCCGTGGTGCCAGTCAAGGAGATCATTTTGGAAAACTGTGGACTATTTGACGAGGGCTTGCGGGTTATTCTCGCGGGGCTGCTGGCGGCCAAGTTGCCCTTGAAGTCTACGTCGCGGCGTAAGAAGGCAAAGCAGGGTATTGTGGCAGAGGAGTGTCAGGGCGGTGGCGTTGTGGAACGTCTGGTGCTAAAGAACAACAAACTGGGGCCGGATGGCTGGAAACACATTTCACTTTTTCTTTACAAGTGTCGGTCTCTGAAAAGTCTAGATATTTCCCTTATACCGTTTCCGCGACAGGCACAGACACAGACATCGGCGGGCAAGGCTGGCGGTTGTGGTGTTGGGGTGGCAACTTTACCAAACGGCGTCCAGATTCCTCGATCGATATCCGGGGTTTTCGCCAAGGCAGTTGCAGAGCGGTTGGGTGGGTCGACGTTGGACATGGTGAATATGGGGGAGACGGAACCGAACACGGAGCAGCTCGGGTTGATTGTCGATGGCATGATCAAGTGTGGTGTTCGGAGACTGGGGCTCGCGCATAACTCGTTGGACGCGGAGGGTATCAAGCATGTGGTGCGATATTTGGAGGCCGGGGTATGCGAGGGCCTTGATCTTGGAGGAAATGACCTCAGCGAACATATCGAAGCACTGGCGCGGTCTCTGGACGGGAACCACATGATATGGGCGCTCAGCCTGGCCAACTGTGGTCTCACGCCGTCCAGTCTCAGCAAGATGCTCCCGATACTGGCCAAGCTGACCAACTTTCGATTCATCGACTTATCCAACAACCATGACCTGTTTCAGTCGGAGCCGAGTGCCCTCGGTTTGCTGAGGAGATATCTCCCCCAGATGACGCAGCTGAAACGGATCCATCTGCAGGATGCCAGCATGAGTTCCGAGCAGGCGATTGCGCTAGTGGAGATATTGCCCGAGGTGCGCAATCTGGCACACATCAACATCTTGGGAAACAGTGAGCTTGTGCAGCTAGCGAATGCGAAGACGGAGGAGGCTCAGGAGGAGGCTTGCGCTTTGTACGCGTCGCTCATGGCCGCGGCGAGAATATCAAGGAGTCTCGTCTGTGTTGATATTGAGGTGCCCGGAGAAGATGCAGGGGAGGTCGTTAAGGCGCTGGCGAAGCAAGTCGTTGCGTACTGTCTGCGCAATATGGAACGCATACCGGATGCAAACATCGCGACGTCGATGGCGACTGGTGCGAGCGCGCAAAAACAAGCATCGCAGACAGAGACGGATCCTACGTATCCGGATGTGCTCGTGCATCTCGTGGGCTATGATGTGATGGACCCGAATGAGGAGATTGAAGACAAGGCAGGCGCGACGGAGCCGAATGAGGATTATGTTATTGGGGGCACCGGCGTGGTCAAGGCCTTGGCATGCTGTCTCAAGAACCGCAGCGACGACGGAAGACACCCGTCCGAGGATCTCACCAGGGCTGGATTACCGCCCGCCGCGAAGGCCAAGGATCTGTCGAAGCACCTTCTGGCTGGGGCACGCAAAATCCGCCAGCGCCTACAACCAGCTCTGAGGAGAGCGCAGATCGAAGATGGCGACGAGATGACGCTACGGAAACTAACCTTCCTCGACGAAACACTCCAGGGCATCATTAACCGCTTCGAGGACGAATTCCCAGACACCAGACAAGAAACTACCTCCCAAGGCGCCACGAACCACGGGGATGAGACCACCGGCCTCGCCAAGAGATTATCCGGCTCCAGCAGCAGCGACGAAGAACCTTCCCAAAAACACATCACCACCACCACCCTTCAAGACTCAGCAAATCCCCCAACCGACCACGCAGCCGCCCTCTTCCTCTCCGACCTAGAAGACGCAGACGACACCGACGCCCATGCCACCAAGACTGCCCCCCGGAGCAACAACTCGACACTCTCCCGGGAACTCGCCGAAGAAGAAGGCCGCGTCCTCCGCGCAGGACACCGCTTCCGGGCCGGCTTTGTCGGCAAAGACGAATTCGAAAACATCATCAGCACGATTGATGAGATTGGCGCGGATGCACGCCACGCGCAAATGCTGGTGGATTTGGCGGATGATATTGGGGGGGAGCTGTTGGAGAAGGTGCGGGAGAAGGGTGCGGTGAGGGCGTTCAAGGAGGATAGGGAGGTGCTGTGGAGGAGTGTGAGGGAGAGTGATCCGGATTATTGGGGGAAGTTTTTGGAGGCGCAGGAAAAGGCGAGGGAGAATATTAATGTGGGGGAGGGGGGGGAGTAAGAGGAGAAGTATGACTAGAAGCATGAATGAGAAAGAGGAGGAGAAGAATGAGTAGGAATAGAAATGGAGAGAGATACGGGTGGGAGGAGAAGTGTAAGTATGAGTATGAGCATGAGTGGGAGTACGCATGATGATGGGAAAGCAAGAAGGCTGGGTGGGTGTTTAGGGTTTTTTTTTGTTTTTTTTGTTTTTTTTCCTTTGGGAGCGTATTGGGGATGGGATGCTGGTCATTCTTTGTAGTACTACTGTAGAAGAAGTATATTTGTATATGATAACTACCCGTTTACCATGTACATGTTCGGCTTACAGCGTGAAGACAGTTATTCTGCGAGTGTTCACATGTTGCTGTCGAGGCGGCAAGGCCCCTTCACTGTCATTTGGTCGTGGTATGTATCCGTTGGAGTCGTACATATGTACTGTAGACATCACACTGGCACATCTCTTCATTGAACCTGGTATACATACATATCTTGCACTCCAAGTCTACATACATCCTCACGTATACCTACTCCGAACATGTTCAAATCAACCCCGAGCGTACGCAATAGCGCATTCCGCCAATGTCCAGCCGCTAAGAGGTCGAGACTTCTCTACTCGTAAATCACCTTGCCTTCTGTATGAAGAAAAATCAGACCGTGAGCGCTACCGTCAGTACAGTCAGAGAGAGAGAGGTATGTACTAGCTAGCTTCAGAGCAAACACCGCCCGTCTGTCAGACTCACCGCCCGCGAATTTCTGGTCGCCGAACCTTGCGCGAATATGTATCATTCGGGAGTTAGAGTTACATGAAACGCTGCATTGAGTGCCGACGTCATAAGTCTACATACCAGCCTACGCATACCCTTTTGGAAATCAGTGAAACCTTACACTACAAAGTTGAAAGCCTGGCCAGTCAGTCAGTGGCCATGGACTTCATCATCAGCCTCAGATTCTCAAACGAGTATGTTCTCATCAAGATGGTTGATGATCCATCCATCCGTCCATCCCTCTACAAAAAAAAAAAAAACTACAAAAATGGCACACTTTGTTGCTCTGGAAGTTGGCGGCTAACGGGGATGGGAAGACCTGTGGCATTTCACCGAGGACATTACTGGAAGTATGTACTCTTGGATCTCTCTGGGCAGTATTATCAGACCACCCACACCAATTTCATTTTTTTCATTTCATCACCCGCTTCTACAACTAGCAAGCAAGTATTTTCTAAAATGTGTGGGATTGAAGCCCAGACTGCTGGGGGTTGTCCCTCCCCCACCCGGACCCGCAGACGCGTGAATTATGTACCTAGGTATATTGGCCCGCAACAACTGTTGTATGTATGTAGTTATGTACTCTGTACCTATGTACACGTTTGCTGCGGATGGAATCGGATAGGGATGGCGCCACGCGGGGTGCAGTGGTGCCACCTGGTGCCACCTGGTGCCACCTTGTGCTACCTGGTAACCACCTCGGGGGGTTCGTCAGGCCACCTGCTTTGCCCTTTCCGTCCCATTGCTTTGGTACGCTGTGAGTTTGTATATATGCTGCTGCTGCTGCTGCTGCTGCTGCTGCTGCTGCTGTTTTGCTCATGAATGAGTTGGGGCAAAGGGATTCATTGATTCATTTTTCTGTTGTTGATACGTTTCTGTACTACACAGGCTTAGGCTTAGGCTTATCTTTGCACCGTAACTACACCAAAAAACACCAAGCGATTGCCTGCATCAGTACCGGTAGTACATAGATAACAGTATGTAGGTACATACACACACCCCTCCCTTACAGAGGTACTTAGTGGCCCGCACAACGCTAGCTACCCTGGAGACAAATCGAGAATTGCACAAGTCCATGTACATATGTATGTATGTATGTAACACAAGTACTTACTTAGCCAACGGACTCTAGCAATCAAGCGATCAACCAAGCGATCCAAGCATATCGAAGAAAACCTCCTTATCTGTGCAACTCGAGTAACTTCAACTCAATCGAGCAACCCGTGCAACTCGGTTATTTCGAGCAACCTACTCAGTGAAGCATCAAAACACCACCTCCATCATCACCCATCTCCATCTCCATCTCCATCTCCAACAACAACAACAACAACAACAACAACAACAAGAGTAATCTTAATTCACCACCCACCTCACAACTTACACGATAACACCATGGCCCCAACCTACACCATGTCCGCCCACCTCAGCAAACAACTCTCCGCCTCCTGGCGCCACTCCCACCCCCCCTCTCACGCATGCAGTGCCCGCATACCCGCCACGACTGCAACGGCCCCGCCTGCGAATAGCGCTGAAGCATCCAGTCCAGGTAGCTCCGTCGGTCCCGAAAAGGGTGTTGCGTTGAGGAGAGGAAGGGAAGGGAAGTGAGGCGGCTGTGATGTGCGAGGACCGCAGATCCAGGCCTCAGACATGAGTGCCGATGTACTTGGGGGTGGGTGAGTTTCTATTGCGATTCTTTCCAGACTTCCAGTTGCAATTGCAGTTGCAGTTGCAGTTGCAGTTGCAGTTGCAGTTGCAGTTGCCTTACGCCGTCGTTCCTGTTGCCTGCCTGCCTGTCAAATCGGTCATTTCACTAATCAAGACAAAGTAGACACTGAGAAGGGAGGCCCTTGAGAGGCTATATATATATAGCAAGAGCTGATCGCATTATGACCTCACCGATCAGTCTGTATGCCCAGCCCGAACATCACGTCACGGCGTCGTGCTTCAGCTTCAGCTTCAGCTTCACGTCCCATTCTCACGTTAATTCTACTCGTTGAATGGTAAAAGTGATGTTGAATGCTTCTCGCTGGCTAAATGCTCTAACGTTACGTTACATGGCTGATGCAGCTAACGTGTCCATGGTGGGCATCATTGGGGCTTTCCGCTTGGGCTCTTCGTGGTACTGCTCCTCTCCGCTGTCGCTGGGTGACTGCTCCATGTCGAGATTGCCCTGGATGCGGCGCTTGGCGTCTTGCTTGTCGGCTTCGGTGATTTTGTCTTCGCTTTTGCGCATGTCGGGGGTCCATTGGCCGATGTCGGGAGAGTGCCCGATGGACATGCCGACTCGGATCTGGGTACGATTAGCTTCGGGACGGGAGAGAAAAGAGCAAGAGAGGGGTTAAAAGGATTCGAGATGGGGAACAGGAGGGGATTTAATAGCAGCAGATTAAGGAGAGGCGGATAAGAAAGGGAAACATGAGAGAGGAAGAAATAAGGAAGGTGAATAAGGGGAATAGGGGGAAACAAGAGGATCAGGGGAACAGAAAAATTCACAGAAATGACCAGTAGAGGCAGAAACAGCAAAAGGATAATGGCAAAAGCCAAGGACAACACGTACCAAAGTCTCCAGCGCACCCCCCGAATTATCCACCAAATCATCATCAAACACCATCTTCCCCGGCTCAAACAACAACAATACGGTACTCCCCCCAAACTTGAAATACCCCAACTCCTCCGCCCTCTTCACACTCTCTCCCTCCTCCCTCGTAATCACCGTACTGCCCACCATCATAGCCCCCACGCAAATGACCATGACCCTCCCATGCACCACACTATCAATCGGCACCACCACACGCACGTTCTCTCCATACACATCCAGCGTCGAGCGAATCGCCATCGGATTCACCGTGTAGTACTCCCCCGCAATCGTCTTGGGCTTCCCCATGACCCCATCCACGGGAATATGAAACCGGTGGTAATCCTGGGGTGCTAGACGAAAGATGCCTAGCGCGCCATTCTCGTACCGGGCTGCATCGTCGGGGTACGCATCACCCAGGAGACGCTCGATGCTGAATTCCCGGCCTTTGACCCAGACTTGTCGCGCGGGTGCCATGTGGTTGAAGACAACGGTGCGACAGTCGGCGGGGGAGACGATGATGCCGGGCTGATCGGGGCCGGAACAGGGTCTGGCGTCGGGCTTGAGGGCACGGTAGAAGAACTCGTTGAAGTTTTTGAATTGTTCAATGGGGAGGAGGACTTCTGATATGTCTAGGCCGTGGAATTCGATGAATTTTTCGATTTCATCTTTGGAGGCTGGGTCGTCGAATTTCTTGCCCTGCTTGATGCTCAAGTTCTTTAAAAGTTTTCGGACTGCATAACCGTTAGTATCCGGGTATGTATATCAAAGGGGCTTTATGCAGAGTAAGGAAATATGGGGGAGGAAGCTCGGATGCGCGACTGAAGGAGAGAGGTAACCAGGTTATTGGAGAACATACTTCGCTTATTCTCCATATCTCGCGACTTGAGACCCTTGTACAGCAGTCTGATACCGAGTCGCACGTAAACACTCATCTTCTCCTCGTTAATCTGTCCCGTCAGCCGGTCCTGCACAAGGATATTGGCCGAGTTGGCACCAAGCTTGTAGCCTCCGTACGATATCTTGGTAATGACCTTGGAGTACCACTTGCGCTGTGCCTGACTGGCGGTCACGAACCCGCCCATCAACACCGTGTTGACCTGCCTCCAATCTGAGCTCGCACACGTCGCAATATGCGTGATGATGTCGCTGTCGCTGCGCTTGTTGAGCCGCGGCTGGTGACAGATAGGACACTCGCGAATCTCTACCACGTGCTCCTCTTCCTTGTCCCCGCCGTCCTCAATCTCGTCGCTCTCTTCCTCACCCGAGCCCTTAAGGGAGTCAGCCCCCGCGACGGGTGTGCTGGGCTCGACGACAACCGCTGGGGTTGAGACGCCGGATGCAGTGGCTGAGCTGGCGTCGCCGGAGGCGGCTGGCTTGTTGAGAAGGCTGAGATGTTTCAATTCGGGCATGATGCTCTTGACTCTTTCGGAAACGGTTTGCTTAGGCTTGCTCTTGGCGTCGAGCTGGTCCTCAAGGCAGATGACAGCTTCGTCCATGGTCAGATCCCACGAATCGTCATTGTCGGCTGCCTTGTGGGGAAAGCGGTGGAAGAAACTATCAATGGTGGATTCTCGGAGTGTAGATCCCAGCGTGTCCAGCATCGTCGTCAGTTCGACGCGGCTGATCTGACCGCTCTCATCTGTATCGTACTGGCGGAGCATGGCCCGCCAGAATTGTTGTCGCAGCGCCGGGTAGGGTAGATATTTGGCCCGCAGGAAAATCTTGGGTGTGTGTTTGCTCTCCCACTTGTCCAGGTTCTTCATCTTGAGGGCAACAACGCACTCTTGGAAATCAGCATCGTCTTTCTCCGCAGTGGCGTCCGAGCCGTCAACGGCTGGATTTGTCTGCGCATCGGCAAGGTTGAGTAGCGCGTTTGCCGTCGGCGTCTGGCTCGATGGTTCGACGTTGGCCGTGTTGTTGGAGGAAGCAGTTTTGGAGACTTGAGGACGAATCAGCTTGCTCAGGCTGTGTGTCGAGGAGGACCGTGATATGCTCAGCTTCTTGAACCGGGAGCGTGCCGATGCTGTCGCGGCTGCAGATGGGGCTCCATGAACCGGAGGATCCCTCAGTCCGTACAAGCCCGTGTCTGGATCGGCCTGCGGTGCCTTTTCAATCAGGTCCTTTACGGGTAGACTGCAAGATGCGATGAAGTCATTTCCTGAGTATTTGTCGTGGTCAATGACGGTAAACGCAAACGAATACTGCTGTTCGTGTCCCTGCACGTGAAAGAGCATTTTCTCGTTGTACACCGGGTTCAAATTGTGTTTGACCCGCCGAGTCCGGTACGTCTTTTTTCCGAGCGAAGCGACGACAAAGGGATCCATGTCGAAGCTGGTTCTCGTCAGGTTCGATTCGGGAGGCAGATCGGTGATGCGGACAATTTCGAGGAAGATGATGCCCACAACATCAGAGTACCCGTTGTTGAAAGCATAGGGATTCTCTCTTCTTCTCTTCTTCAGGCCTCTGATTCTGAGCCTCCGGCGTCGCTTTTCCGCCGCCTCGGGCTTGGAAGGATCTTCGCTCTCCTCCTCATCGAACTCACTCAGCTCATCGTCATCCTCTTCGTAACCATGCTCTTCTTGCTGTGATGGCCCAGATAATGCCGCTTGGCTCGCAGACGGCACCAACAGAGGGGTGGTCGTGGGAGTTGTGCCGGGGATTGTGCCAATGAGGGTCCAGAACTTGTCGAGAACATCTCGGGCTGGAGCTCCGATATTGGTGGTATCAAAGAGGGTAAACTGTAACAACACCTCTCCCGAAACAACCCCATCCTTTTTTCCACGTCGCTTGCTCTTCAAGGGAAACCAGCATGGCTCGACCTCAGTTCGATCGCCTTGAAAGATCTCCTCCAGAGCTAGATCAAACTCGCCCATGTAGTCCTTTCCAAACCGATCCTTGTCCCAGCAAATGACGTCCAAAAGGAGATTTTGTACGGAATTGATTGGCACTTGTTCGACTACGTTCCATTCGGGGTTCAGGGTCTTAGGGACGGAATGGGTCACGATTCGCGTATCGCCGCATGTTATCACAAGATACTATGAGCTCGCATTAGTCTCTCCACGTGGCAATCTGGAGGGTTCGAATGGCGTTGGGAATTCAACGTACGGGGTCAGAGGTGCCTGATCGATCTTTGGCAGCCAAGTTGCGAGCCTAGAACTCAAGTCAGCTCGCAATATTTGAGTTTCAACCCAGAATAGACTGGTGGAAGAAGGACGCGAAAGCCGTACCTTCAGGACCACGAGCTTGAGGGTCAAACCGCTGCTCGCCTCAGCTCCATGCGCCGCATGGTCGGCTTTGGATGAACGGGTTGAAGCTGCACTTTGGCCGTTGGCGGAATTCATACTGGAGGACGAAAGAAGGCGAGTTGGCTTGATTCTCATGACGCCAGGTGGTGAAAATGACAGTTCGGTCCGGCCAAACGCTCACCACGACGGCTTGATGAGAACGACTTGGTGAGGCGGGTTCTGGGGCTTGGCTCTTGGGGTTGTGACGCCACTTATTGCATCTGCACTGTACGACTCATGAGTGCGCACTGTCAATCTCGTCATCTTACATTGCAGCATTGCAAGGCTCTTTCGGCACACAACGAGGACAAAGGGCAGCCTATCAAGGATTCAAGGGAGATGCAGCTGCGTCATAATGTGGCGAAGCCGCGAAGTGAGAAAGTGAAGCGAATCTATACAGGGGCTGTCATTGTTTGCTGCCTTGACATTAAGAGAGGCTCGCGTTACGAACTGGTGCTATACATACTCTGTAGATGCTGTCAGATGCTGAATTGGTGTTGAATTGGGTGCCGAATGGTGCCGACGCCAGACACGGAATGTACTAGGGATGACAGACTTGATAATAAGACGGTGTTTACTATCTCTATCTATCTGGTCACGAAGCAGTACGACGAGAGATGTATCTCGTTACAAAAAAGCGCTGGTGTTGTGTACTGGCAGACAGGCAACCGTGAGAGGGCTGACAGGCTGGCTCATATGTGTCACTGTGTGCAATGTGCATTGTAATCATTAGGTATCTCGTACTATGTATGCCATGCAGAGAGTTACAAGCCAGTACGTCGGGTTTCGGCCGAAGGCCTTTCACAGGTGCTGCTGACGAGCCGCCAAGTTCCGTTCTTCAACAAAGGGCCCGTCAGACAGTGCTCGTCCCCTTCTGCACAGTGCACACGGCCGTTCGATGCCGTACCTAGACGCTAGTCCTAGTCCTGGACCCCGTTCGTGCAGTTGGAGCTTAGAAGAGCTTAGCGAGCTTAGCTTAACGGGGTGCTCCGCAGTGAGGACCAATCAAGTAGGACCTCGGCCCAGCTAGCTCTGACTGGGTTACCGCCGCCGAGCACGAGAAGCCCCTTATTATTGCAACAACAACACGGAGCTCCGAGACTGCCCAGTGCGCGTCAGATGTGTCCTGGACTTCTGGACTCTTGGCACGCTGTCACGATGAAACTCTGTTATCCCGACCGGAACGACGGCCATAACACATACGTTCATATATACCTTTTGTACACGCAAAACACCGGATTCACTTGAGAAGCCGACTGATGCACGTATTACATATGTAGAAAGCCGTGTCCTGTCGCCGCATCAAGGGACAAGGAGTAGGTACACATAGTAAATAGGTACCTACATATCGCGGAGCATCAAAGAGCTTGGGCCATGCTGTTTGCAAGGATGGCACTAATGGCATTGAGCATGGCGTTTCCGTAAATTGCTGTCCAGAGTTCCTACTTAGCATGCCTTTGGGGCATCGAATCATTGAATTGTACTCATTGAAATCGATGGGAAGCAGGATTCCGAAAGCTTGATGATTGATCATCCCGTCTAGGAAATGATAGATGAGCACGTGACGCAAGTTGCGGCTAGGTACATATGTACTCCGTATGTATTGCCAAATGGGCGGGCACTCCTCAGTGCTGGCCCGCTTCACGTGCCGTTACATAGGTGCGGAAATGTGTCGCAAGATCGCATGTTGCATCAGTCGACTCTGCCGTTGATGTGTCTTTTACCCATCGAAATTTGGAAACAAAAGTTCATGTGGAACTTGCGATTGACGCGACGCGTTGTTTCGTCTCCACACAAAAATCGTGATGACCATCACGTGACCATGCGCATCACGAAACACCGGATTCCCTTTGCCTTATTTGCGTGCAACGTTGTGACGCAATCGACTGGCCATGTTTCTGTGCCTTTGGTGACGATCAAACGGCTATGCGGCATGTGAATAAACAAGCCAATCGTCCCAACGCGCGGGGCTTTCGTATAAAGATGCATCAACAACGTGGTTTTCCTCTTCTGGCCTTGCCACGATCCATTACATAGTTACATAGTGAGTTCCATGAACAATCAAAAACTTAGTACAGATGTATACGGAGTATTGCCTAGTGAATTGAAAAAAGGGGGTCAAAAGGAGATGAGAACGGTGTCCGGACGGACCACGGAGTGGCACTTCTGAAGCTCATTCCAAGACACCAGCGAATTGGTACTTACACAGGCACGGAGCACAAGTTGAAGCCGCATCTCCTCTCTTTCTCCCTTTCTCGGATCTCCAGACTCCTCACGTCCACTTTTCCTTGCTACGTGGCAGCCTGCAGGTGCCAGGAAGTTGCGCTCTGCTTTCCTATGCATGTATTATCGGGCGTATTTCCTGCTTTTTATTTGCGGATGCCGCCTGCTTTTCGTTCCGTTTTAGTGCGAGCTAGCATTGACTTCCATTGACTCGCGACTCAAGGGTCCTCCAAGCTACGACTCCTCTGATCTTATCTCCTTATCACTTTCCCGCTATGTACCCCAAAATCTGGCCATTTCTACCCACCCCTCATTATCCTACCGACCTACTACATACCTTAAGGTTCGAGACAAACCTTATTATTCTACAACCGCATCTCGTATCCTGCATCTGAGGCGCCAACTTCCCCTTATTTTTTCTCATCTCGAATGTCGCCGCTGTAGTCACGCGAACAAGTGTCTCGATCGAACGATCCCAGCCAGCTAGTCATCATGCCGTCACCGTCAACTTCACCCCATGGCAGCAAGCGCAAAAGGGCCACCGCTGGCAACGACAAACTCTCGAATGACATCGCTGGCCATGCAGTGCAGCCATCGTCCCGAGATGCTTCTGGTGAAGAGGCTGATACCACGGCGCCCGCATCCGACCGACAACATCTCCTTCACAACGCCGGTAATGGCCCGAACCCTAAGAGACTGCGAAGCAACTCGGGCCGCTCTGCCGAGGCCCCTGAAGAGAACGCTGCCGACCCCGGTGAACCGAGTGACACCACAGAAGCCAGCGACGACATTGAGGCACGAGTCGGTCGTAGAGGACGACAGTCCCCTGGCAATGGCGACAGCGATACCATGGCGCCGCCGCCTATCGGAGAGATAGTTCATCCTGCTGGTGGCTTCAAGACAAATTCTCCGCCTGTCGGTCGGCCTGTACGGGTGTACGCCGACGGCGTGTTTGACCTTTTCCATCTCGGGTGAGTCCTCAGGCCTGGCAAGTTCGAGCTGCAAATCCTGCTCGAATCGGTCACTTGGCGAGCTGATAGTGTTTCTCCCATCTAACATCCCCCTTCACAGACATATGCGACAGCTCGAGCAAGCAAAGAAGACGTTTCCCAACACAATCCTCGTCGTGGGCGTCACTGGCGATGAGGAAACCCACATGCGCAAGGGATTGACTGTCATGTCCGCCAAGGAGCGCGCCGAGTCGGTCCGGCACTGCAAGTGGGTCGACGAGGTCATCGAGGACTGTCCATGGATTGTCACGGCCGAGTTCCTTCAGGCCAATAAGCTAGACTACGTTGCTCACGACGATCTTCCGTACGGTGCTGACGAGGGCGATGATATCTATCAACCAATCAAGGCGGCTGGCATGTTCCTCGTAACTCAGCGAACCGAAGGCGTCAGCACAACCGGCATTATCACGAGGTACGCTTTCTGCATTTCCTCCTCTTGTTTTAGTCCCAATTCATGATTACTGAGGCTAACGTACCGCAATGCAGAATCGTTCGCGACTATGAAAAGTACATCACCCGCCAATTCAGACGAGGTACATCCCGACAGGAACTCAACGTGAGCTGGCTCAAGAAGAACGAGTTGGATCTCAAGCGGCACGTGCAAGACCTTCGTGATAACATCATTACCAACTGGACCAGTACCGGCCAGGAGCTTAGCCGCGAGCTGAAGCAGTTCTGGCCCGCGAGTAGGCCTCAAAGCCCAGCCCGCTTCCTCTCGGATGGTCTCCGATCTCCCATGACTCCAGGAACCAATCATGGCAACTCCAAGGACTTTGTTACGGGCTATACACTTGGTCTCGTGGGCGGTGTGCGCTCCTGGGTAAGTACAGCGGTCTTTTTTAAGCACGGTATCCGCCTAAGAAGGATCAATCTGCTAATAAGGCCATATAGATGACCAAGAGCAGACGAAGCAGCGCCAATCGCCAGGTCTCTGACGACGATTCTGAAGAGTCTGACGAACAAGCCAAGTCCCCGGTACCAAAAGCAGGTCACTCTTTGTCTGCCAACTCGCGATCGTAGAGGACTTTCTTCGAAATCAGTCTCTCTTTCGAGAACCTCACGCTCCAACCCGCCACAGGGCCTGTATTATCAATGTTTTGAAACGAAATGCTCCCTCCCTCTAATTCCTCACCCCCTGAGATGCAAATGCATCCAGCTCTTATTACATCTTCTTTCTCAGGCCATTTCTCTCTGGTCTCGCACGACGACCAAACCAAAGCTCCTCTAGCAAACCCAGTTTGGAACCCGCCCTTTTTTCTCTTTTTGTGTGTCTCGTTTCTACAATGATGGAGGAATTGATTAAGGTGTACTGGAAAGGGATAGCATTAAATCCTCTGTAGTGATAGGAGGGTATAAAACCGGCAACAACGGACGGCGCTTTCTTGTATGCATGGAATTGACTTTTTTTGACAGTATTGACCTTTCTCTTCTTTGCAAGGTTGGTGATGCGTTGGTGAGATGGTACTGTGGTTAGGTAGTGGTTCACTCTGTCACTGGAGCTTATACTAGCTAGGTTTAATAGTCGTTTACGTCAGTGTTCTCTGTTGAAGGGATTTGTGCTGTGCTCGGGTTGGTAGACTGGCGTGGTGTGTGTCGTGAATCGTGATAGTGTTGACATCTTGATTTTCTGTGAGTACTGTCGTAAGTGTTAGGCGAAATGCACTTGTTCTGTGGTCTGACGTGCGGATGATAGACCGCGATGAATGAAGGTTTCCCATTTGGTTGGATTTGTCTTTGGAGCTCAGCCATCCTGGCTTTTCTTCGTTTCAGTTCTTCAACTTTTGTCTACATATTTGGCTCAATCGCCTCTTCCGTTGATAAACTCTCAAATTCCGTACCCTATTACCGAGTCGTCAGGCAAGCTCAGCAGTGTAGTCGGCGGACACGCACGATACGGCGTGGGACATGCCAAAACCTCTCCAGCTCTCTTCTGGATTCTCTGTGTGGAGTCTCTACGGTCATTTGTAGACCGCTGGAAGTCACGTTCGAGACGAAATCATGCAACATTTACACTTCGGTCGTATATCACATCAATCCCATCCGTTTGGACCGGTACTGCGCCGCTATAGCATAGCTACCCTGTAGTCAAACCGAGATGAGCTATCAAAGAGGAAGAAGAGATTGCTCTGGCGAGTTGTTTTGTAATTACGTAGCAACAATGTTGGCACAAAAATTCTATATGGAGGAAAACGGCCCTAGTATTTCGTGTCACTGCGGCCTTGAAAGTATATCTGGGTGACAGTTTGTTGTTTCGGCAGGATTCTGCCCCCAAACCTAAGATGACCACCTACCTATCAGTGCTCGGACAACCTGGTCTGTCTCCTCAACCGCTGCAAAGCCTACCATTTGAGAGGGCTGACGAGTCTCTGTGGCACGTGTCGTGCTCGATGGCGTATTCCCGGGAGCGATCTAGAATGCAGGTACAATGGGGGCGGCCTTGATGCTTTCCTTGCCTTGACAGTCTGGAGCTCAAAGCTTCCAAATTGTACAATTCGATAAACGGAGCCACGAACTCATTTTTTTCCAACTGCATCCCAAGATAGTAAATCTTGTGTCTCTTCCTCCAACCAGTGTATTCATCATTCGAGTAACGGGAAAATTCTGCGTCAAGTCATCCCCCTTCCGGCCCAGTCAACCATCAACTAATGCGAGTGAGAGTGAGGGCCCTTTCCGGCATGCCGCCAGTCTCGCACGGATTTGCCTTGTCGCAAAAATCAAGATGTAATTACTAATACCACATCCGATGTGTCTGCCATCGGTCCGCAGTCTTTCTCCCCGAGTACGAATAATCGGTTCGTTTTTCCTCACTCGGGGCAGGCCGCCCCCTTTTGAGTGTTACAGTTGCAGTGGCGGCGGATGGTGTCACAATGAACGAACGGTCCTGTAGGCTGTGTGGGATGATTGAGACCCGAGGACTCGAGACCGAGGCAACCTCATTAGACTCGGGATAGCAGTAGTCAGAGCAGTGCGACGGTGACACAAAAGGAGGGGCTCATGAGGGTATAATACGTGCAGGTGTGGTGGATAGATAAAACGACGAGTCACGACGCCTTTGATGTGTATGCCGTCGTCTCGTGTGCGGTAGGCAAAACGGACGAACGGTCTGGAAGGCGGGTAGGTCGCTCCTTCTGTGAGACTCTTATTAGCTCTTCATATTGGCCCTGATCCTGGCTACATATCTAGAATCTAGATACATACCGTAACTTTCAGGTTTCGGCTCTCTCATTCGCCATGTGGTGAGCTGAAAATGGCTCATCTTGTTGCCCCTGCATCTGCGAAATGCAGGAGAGTGAGATATTGGATCTCGGAAACTTCGCGTGCCAGTTCCCAGTTCCCAGTTCCCGCCTTTCAGCCGTGCAGCCCAGAGATCCACGCCGGCCAATGTGGACTTGTTCGGAGACGCCTCCGTCCTCACAAATGGAAGCTGGGCTGAATGGGCATACCGAAATACCTTCCCTTCTCGAAGCTACGGAGATATGGAAAAGCCAGGGCGCTCTTTTCGAATATGTCCGGATATTGTCGGATATCAGCACTTGCGAGCCTCGCCACAATTGAACTCATCTATATGCAACGATCTCGTCAAACAAGGGCACATCATGTGCAAGTGCGAAGAGGCACGTTTCGTACATTCGTCGTGATTAGGTGAGCAAAAGTTCAACGTCCGATTGTCGGCCAGATGATACATGAGGACGTTGGATAATGTCGAAATACAACTATGTACATACGGAGTACAAAGTACTCACACGAATATAAAAGCAACACGTCATAAAATTCGTCGATCCTGAAAGAAAACATAAATATGTATGTACGGTATGTACGGAGTACCTTGTACCATGAGAAACTGTGATGGGTTTATCACCAAGAATGGGCCAATGCTGTAACAAATCACTGATCATGTGCGGGACGGATGAGTCTTGGCATTGTGGACCAATCGGCGGCCGTGTTGCTGAGTTTCAACGTCATGGCAGACTTGCTGACCGCCATCATCATCAACCACACCAAAACCAAACGCAGCATAATGACAGTATTGAATACGGACAGCTTCGACGCCATCAATGTTGTCAGAGGCAGCATCAGCTTCAGTCCAGGCAACTCAACCAACCTGCAAGGCCAGGCCAACCCAAGCCAACCCAAGCCATCCCAAGCCACCAGTCACTTTCTCCTTGAGGGTACCACGGGCAGCGAGCAGCAGAGAAACGTACTCGCTTGCCCCAACTGCGCACCTTTCGGAACGATAGGTTTGAACCTTTGAGAGAACCTTTCGGGTGAATGGTCAATAAGACGTGCAGATGAATCGCAGCACCGACCACGGTCATCTGGACCTTTGCCAGTTGACTCGTTGGTCCGATTGGTGCTTGACACTTTTCATTTACGAGCAACTCGGTCAGTCTCGTATAACGTGTATCTGATGAAGTTGATATATCTGTAACATTTGGTACGACTTTTCCATCTTGGACTTGCATGACCAAGCCTGCGGCCTGCGCATCGATGTGCTCTTACGTACAGAACGGGAAAGGACAACTAGCCAAAGGCAGCGCTTAACCTGATTACAACATCATCTTAATGGCACTTTGAATCAACGATCCGAACAACCCGTTCCGTACGCAGCTAGATAGAACTCCAAGCATCGGTGAAGACTCGATGCGTGCTCTAGCCGGCCCCTGCTTGGGTTGGCCATTGTTTTGCATACATAATCATGCAGACAGCAAGGAGTCAAGGACCATGACACCAAGATTAGGAAATGTGAGACACGCTGCAGGGAGCAAAGATGACTCTCACGTTTCTCGTCCTGCCAGCAGGTCTCCGGCGCAGCGCATAATACCTAACAGAGACCAGTCTGATAGGCAGAAAACGCAGAATAAAGTCAAATAAAGCAAGCGCGGTCACGCCTCTCTGGAAGCTCTTCATTACTACGCCCCGTCCAAGGTCGTATTGAACCTGCCTTGCTGCTACATCATCAGCTTAGCTACGCCGTACGCAACGGGCATCCCGAGTCCACAACGCTTTCCGCTGGTTGGTTGTGCATTGCCGCCACCGTCGCATCGGAATGAATACAACCACCGAGTCCGCACCTTTCAGCCCGTTAGTTTCTCTCTCCCAGTTTGCTTTGCTCTTCATATCACGGCAACCCTCGAAGCCGCCCAAAGCCACCGACGACATTACGCGATCAGCACCGTCCTTCGCTCCACCGAGCCACAGCACGTGGACACACCTCGACCCGATACCCGCCCCGGCCGCTCGAAGACCACCTGGCACCGAGAGTGCGAGGCGGGTCATGCCGAAGTAACGCACATGATATTGGAATAGGAGGGCTCTGCCCATGTAGTTGTATCTGATTGCCGCTGCATTCTCGCTCACAACGCTCACAACACTTCAACTCTACTCTCAATGGCAGGATAACGGAGTAATCTCCTTCCTCTGGACGTTGAATGACGCAACGCAACCCGAGATATTCCATCATATCTTGCCAGGCAGCACACCATTTCTTTTCCACGCCCTGTTTTGATGTGTACAGGATGCATATGCATTCGAAGAGGCAGTTCCACCGGCATGGCTCACCTTCATCGAAGCTGCTCAGTGCTCACACATCTTACCATGTCAGCTTCGACCAGGATTACGCAAGCAAATGAGCGCGCCGTGAGTCCGCTTTGCCTTTCATCGCTTTAACTACACCTCATTCGTCACAGACCACGAGTACGGCAATTTTGCGGACCAGACTTCAGCTTTGGCCGGGTCGATGGTCGCGAGATACCTGAATCGGATCTTTGGGTCCGTCATCCCATCTGTGTTTGCAATAACTGCCCAGGGTCTGACTCTAAACCCTTCTTCTTCTTCGTTTTAGCCTTAGATATGCTTGCATCGCGACTGAACTTCGCTTACAACATATGCTCGTAATATCCAATATCTCATTGACACCCAAAGGTGATCATTCGCAGCCTCCAGTCCAGGCGGCTGATTGGGAAGTAAGGAATCGGGAAACCCACTTCCAGTCATAGAATTTACAAGCACACATTCTGCTTACTATCAGGGCTTACGTTTAGCACATGCGCGAGCCGTGTGAGCAAGTGTGTGAGTAAGTGTGTGTGTGCTTCGTGGTTGAGGAGATTGGAATCCTCGTGGATGTTGCGGATTGGGAACACCCTCCTTGATTATATTTCCCCTTAGAAACCAGATCCAATTTCGCCACCTAGCCATGGCCAGTCTCCGGAATATCATGAACGTCGAGATTGATGACGAACATGAGGATTTCCGATCTCGTAAGACCTCTGCATCAGGTCCAGTGCCCAACTCTGGCTCATCTATGGTACCTGGCGCTCATCGCCGTGGTTTGGAATCATCTTTAGACACGTCGTCTTCTCGAGCTCACGGAACGGACCCGTCATCGTCACACTTATCAAGCTCTTCACATTTTCTGCCAATTAATCAGAGTACATCGGCCGTTGCGAACAGCCACCTGCTCACCCCAAGCCCTTCTGACCGTCGTCAAAGCATTGCAAGCATCGACTCAATGGATTCTTATCATGAGCACCGGCACAACCGTCGCCACAATCGCGGTCGCGGTCTTGACCCGAATGTTCTACGGCATGAAGAAGAGATCCCCGTCAAGTTGACTCCTATCACCAGGAGAGTCAGTCGAGCAAAGAAGGGGGTGCCAGTCCACACATGTGATATGTGCCGACCACCAAAGGTAAAACGTGCTGGTTTTATTTTTGTCATTTGTATCGAGTTTTATCATTCTAACAGGGCTTTGCAGACATTTACTCGAGCCGAACATTTGAGGTTCGCATAACGTCGCCATGACGAATGAACATGGCTCTCAATCGCTAACACGGGCTGACTAGGCGACACCAGCTGAGCCACCAGCCTCCAGATCTATCTTGCCCAGTGCCTGGGTGTGACAAAACGTTCCATCGACATGACCTTCTCGCGCGGCACCAGCAAAAACAGTACGTGCATATTGTCCCAAGGCAAAGTTTTGTGGCTCGAAAGCCCTCCGCGCCGCGCGCGCGGAAACTGACCAAATCTTGATCATATAGTGGTCTCGACGCTCGTGTGCAAATCCCCAGTGTCGCTAGCCAAGCTAGCAGTCTATACAGATCAAGAGAGAGAAGAGAGTCTAGTGTTTCCAGAAGTTCACCGCCAGGATCATCAACTCCCTTTCAGCAGTTATACGGCAATGAATCGCAAACATCCACATCGTCCAGCATTCCCATGGGTTCCGGTCACTGGGCCACACATAGAAGCATGCCCGTACATCTGCACCAAGGCCATACTGACGACACCTTGGAAGGGATGAGGAACGAATACATGTTGGATTCTATATCCAATTTACACCCCTCGGCGGCGAGCATCGCTTCCAATTTCACTCAGCCTCGATCGACACCAGCTATCCCAGAATTCGACTTTGTTCATGATATTGGCGCCTCTTTAGCTACCGCGCCCACTATTGCCTGGCCTGCTGCTTCCTCTCTCACGACAGCGGCCCCTCAGACTACTTTTTCGTTGCCGACTACAATTGACACAACTTCCAGACGACCAGATTTGTCTGTCCCTCCTGCTGGCTGGCTCTCATCTGGGGATGCAGCACCGCGAGGCATTTCCAGCTCGATCACAGCAACCTCAGGTGGCTTTTCTGGTCCCTACACATATGGGACTTCTCTGTCACCGCCCTCCCATCTTCCTATGTACAGCGAAGAGCCATGCGTGGGATACACGGGGTACGGCACAAGTCCAACGCTATACAACGCGTATATCCCGACGCCAGAGCTTCGTGCCTCACCTCTTGAGTACGTCTCGAACCAATCGTCTGACACGATGGTCACAGCACCAGCGCCTTTACCCGTGGATCGTGTCGCCCCGAATAAGGCAGATACAAGTTCAGGATATGATGTACTGTCGCGAGATATTTGGTCGGCGCCGCTGAATCGAGAAGCCGAGAGTGCTCTTCCTACGTACGTGGATATCTACTGGGACAAGATGCATCCCCTGTACCCCATCATACACCGGGCCACGATTGAGGATGGCACCAACGAATCGCCAGAACAGCTGCATGCTCTGCGTTGTGCCATGGGGGCCATTGCGACGCAAAATCTCACCCACCGAGATCATCGTATTAATGGAAGTCAACTGCATGCGTTTGCATTGCAGAGCACAAAGCCTGTAGGGTGCATCCATCTTCTTGCGTAGCTCCCGCTGTGCTACACTACCGTGCGGACGAGGGCTAATCTATATGTGACAGTTTACATCATCAGCGCGCTGGTCTCTCCCAACAATGCAATGCATCTTGCTGTGCGAATATTACGCAAGGTTTCGAGGACGGCACAAAGAAGACTACAAGCCCTCATCCCAGTTCCGGACCGTGTATCAAATGATAGGACAGATGGTATGTTAGGTGTCTTGTGGTTGTAAATCAGCTCGAATTCCTGTTAGTTGACACTGTTGTTTAGGTCTCTGATCACTGCTTTGCGTCGAGACCGAATTGCAAGGGCACCAAACAGCAGCGCTGGAAGGCCTGGATACACGTCGAGTGCTGCCGACGACTCCTCTCTGCGTGTTTTCTCCTCAGTGTCCATGGCATGTTCTACCACGAGCAACCGTACTCGGATGCCTTCTCGCCGGACAACATGATGACTTCCGAGTTTTATATCCCCCTGTCAGGTAGCACGACAAGCCTCTGGAACGCCCCAAGTGCCGAGACTTGGGCAAGCATCGACATGTCCACTATCAAGCTAAAGACAGTCGGAGACGTCATGCACGATGCGAGGTCATCCCACATGGACAATACGGCCTTTGACGTCTCCCTCATCATTGCCGCACACGCCCTCCGCCTACCAAGGAGACAGCACCGCCGAGATGTACAGACAGTGCACGACATTTCGAGCTTCCGATGCAACGACTTGCTCATGTTCAGATGCTTTGGCAATCGGCCCGGCGCAACGACCTACCTCGCACTGTACTACACTCCACTGCACATCCTCCTAGCCGTCTCAGGAGAAAGCTGGGTCTTCCGAACCAAACTCCCCGATATTCACACCTTTTCCGAGCACAAGAGAAAACTAAGCCAGTGGCGAGATTCCGGAACATGCGCCATCGCGACCGTATTCGCCGCTCGCGCCATCCGAGACTTTCTAGGGCTCTCTCCGGACAATGCATCGCCGATGATGAACACACCCGAGGTCAAAGGCAAGGATATATCCGACTACTGGGGGCTGTACATTTGCACTCTCATCTGCTGGGCTTTTGGACACCGAGCGATCCGGCCATGTACCGAAGAGGGGCTGCCGACGCGGACGCAAGCCGTGCGCTGGATACAGGCCGTATCTGAGATGGAGCCGTATCAGCTGCAGGGATCGGTGGGAAGGGAGCATTCGCAAGCTATTGTTGGGTTAGTGAGGGGAGTTTTGGAGAAGGACTGTCTGGTTGGGAGGAATGTGTTGTTGGCGGACTCGGTGAGTGTGTTGCGTAGGATAGAGGATCGGAGTCGGGTTTGGTTTCAGCCAAGAGGGGAGGGTATGGGGAAGAGGAAATGGGGAGGTGGTTGAGTTGAGTAACCGAAGAGGTGCGATTGATGACTACATATGAGAAAAAGAGAGATGGTGTGATTGTAGCACTGTTTTGGCCGGTAATGGCATATAAAGGATCGATTGTAATATGCCTTTGCAGCCCTTTTTGTAATGACAGTGTTTTTTTGCCAGGCTATATTATATGTTGGCCGATCGTAAAGTTATCCTGTTCTTCTAAATGTATTCGCTTCCCCAGCAAGAAACAACAAGTCGCAGAACAGCATCTGCAGACTTTCAAACAAACCAGACCGCACACAGCACGACACAGACAAACTACCAGTCCATACATCCATCACACACTCCACCCACCACCACCTCATGCCTCTCTGACTCGACTCACTCCCCCAAGAAACCCCAACCAAATCATCCCAAATCATTCAATTCTGTCCCCCCACTCTAGTAATACACAAAATATAATTTTTCATAACTTGACCCTCATCGTTCCCTTACCCCCCCTCCCTATTCACGCATCTTTCAAAATCTCACAGATAAATTCCCAGTATCAACAAGCATATCCCACCACATAAACCTCTCCTGCTAATGGCATATCCCTTACACACCTATGTACTCAGAGTCTCAAACATACCTCAGAGCCTCTACTCCCGTATCCCCGTATCCCCGTATCCCCGTATCACCGTATCACCGTATCCCCTAGCGGGAATATGGATGAAATCCCCTGCTGGACCCGCGCCCACCACCCCTATAATTCGCCCCTGGACGGCCCGCGTTTTTAGGCCCCGTGGGAGCATTAGCAGGAGGCGCGCGCTGGGGATCAGGTGTGCCCTGGCCGCCGCGTCGGAACCCCGAGTCTGGCTGGGGGACGTCATCGTACATGCCCTCCCAAGAGGTAGGACCTCCGGCCGCTGATGCAGCAGCAGCAGCTGCTGCTGCTGCGCCGCCGCCGCTTATTCCATGGGATCCTGCTCTGCCGCCGCGTCTTCCACCGGTGTTGACTGCGGGACCGGCGGGAGGACCGGCAGGGGGAGATTGGGACTGTTGATGGAATTGGCTATAGTTTGTTGGATCCGGGATCTGCATCTGAGGGGCCACTTGTTGCTGTGATTGCTGTGATTGCTGTGGTTGTTGCTGCTGCTGCTGCTGCTGCTGCTGCTGCATCATTTGCTGTTGCATCTGTTGCATTTGTTGCATCTGCTGCATCATCTGCGGATTCATGTTGCCCATCATGTTCTGCGGATTGTTGCCTCCTCCTCCGCGGCCCATCATTTGCTGCATCTGCTGCATCTGGAGCATCTGCTGCCACATGGCTGGGTTCGTGTTCATGTTTCTGTTCATGGCCATCTGGGATTGCATCATGGCAAAGTACTGCTGCATGCGCTGGAAGTACTGCGCCATGACTTGGGGCGTCATGCCGCCATTGGAGCCGCTCGCTGCCATCTGCTGGCTCATGCCGCCGGCGCCGCCGTGGACTGACTGGTCGTCCTTTTTGAACTTGTTGCGTTTGGCTGCTTCCTCTTCCTCGCGGAGGTTGCCTCGTGGCTGTGCTCTCTTGACTTCGACGGGCTTGCTGTGGATCTCGAGCGGGACATCGATGCAGGCCTCGACGCCGGCCTCGCTCTCAAACGTCACGAATCCGAAGCCTCGTGGCCGGCCTGTATCCTTGTCCATCATGAGTGTGGCATCGACAACGCGGCCGAACTGGGCAAAGTAGTCTCTAAATTCCTGGTCCGTCGTCTCCTGGCTAACGCCACCGACAAAGATTTTGCTCGTCTTTTCTTGTTCGTCTCTGGGAATGGCTCTCTTGGGGTCAATCTATGGCCGGAGCAGTGTTAGTCGACCCCTCAAAGTCGGTTGACAGACGCCGTAAGGTAGGAATCTACGGTTGCCTCATAGGCTCTACTCACAATTTTACCGTCCAAAAAGTGCTCCTTGACCATGACGATGTTGACCGTCTTGGCATCCTTGAAAGTGAGGAAGCCAAAGCCTCGGGATCGGCCTGTGCTACTGTCGCGCATGACGGTGCATTCGGTAACCTCGCCAAATTGCTCGAAATATTCCCTCAAAGAGTCTGTTGATTCTGGTCAGTGACATGCCAATCGCCTGTTCTTGGGTAGAAAATAGGTCATACCATCTGTGGTCTCCCAGTTCAGTCCGCCGATGAACATTTTCCTAAGACACAAAGATCAGCGTCATTGTTCAAAATTTTACATGTGTAGATTTCATGAGCGAGTTGGCAGGGGATGCGAGGGAAGTCGAGCAGCAATCCAATTGGCAGGGGCACGTTGTCCTCGACGTTTATAACGCCCATTCTTGAGTGGTATACAGCGCACAAGATTTCATGGACACCAGTCGGTCGACGTGTTCGGCAGCAGATTATTACATGGAGTTTTGGCATCTCCCATTTGGCTGCGTCTCCCATTTCAACCTTGTCTTCGTCTTGTCTTCATCTTTTCTATAGCCTCTTTCGCGAATGTGTGGTAGTCCGCGCGTAGCACAGCTCCATATGGCGTACGCAATCGATGAGTGCGTGGGATTGGTTGGTGGCCGGATATGCCTCAACACCATTATTCGGTTCCCCACCAGGAAATAGCCACAAGCAGAGAAATATGATATTCGGGAAATGAAGTTGGATCCTATCGCCTCCACCAAAGCACGTTTAAATCGTGAAAATAAGAGCATGCCACGTCTAGCCATAAAGAATCGTAAACCGAGGACCAGCCCGGCAATACGAGCTCCCATCGTCGACCAGGGTCAAGGTCGAAAATATGCACAGAGATCGGTATCTGGCAAGGTGGTGATGATGGAGTTGGCAGGCAAGGCCGCGACTAAGGACGGGATCCAACACAATAACAGTGAGCGCCACGGCATGCGAGCAACTTGTAGCCACGTTATCCATCTTGTCGGTCTCTTCTGTTTCTGATTGGTCTCTTTCTGCGTGTTTGTGCTATCGTCTGTGGGCATTCTTTGATATGATATGATCTGTACTGTAACTGTAACTGTAACTGTCTGACTCATACTGACTGTCTCGTGCTAGTTATACCATAACTTGGAGCGCTAGTCGCCGTGAATACAGCTGCTACAGCCAACGTTCCTGGGTTGTGCGAGTCCCGCTGCTAGAGGCTTATTGGCATGCTCGACGCTGAACGTGCTATCAAGGAAAGTATCGTGTCCCACAGTAGTCTAGTCGGTAGACATGCTCCTTTCCCGGATGAAAGAAGAGTACAGAGGAATAGTAAAATTCCTACGTAGGTATCTCCATCTTCTCCTCTGGATTGCCCATGTCTTGCGAGTGTTTTCCACTTCAACCCTTGTGATCTTGATATCAATTCTTGTGCCAGCCTGATGTATTGCGATGATGTGATCGAGCCATAAAACCTGAGCAGACCATACGATCCCGAGGCCGCAGCTATCCAACACTAGAGTGCTGTCTCTTTTTTTTTTTGGGAGGTTTTTTTTTTTAAATACGCATGTGCGATGTTCTTCTCTCCAGTTCTCTTTCTTTCTGCTTGCCAGAACACGGGCCGGTCATGCCCTCCAATACCCACAATGCCCTTTTGACTGACGCTGCAACCCGCCCAGTCTTGCAGTCAGATGTCCGACTGGCCACTCATAGGAAGGGAGGCTATTATCAATACCAAAGCCTCACAGTGTCCCCCTAGTGACACTCACCCTCAGGTGCAACTCGCGCGAAGGAAGGTGTCGTAAGACCAATCGGGGAAGGCAACTCATATACGCTCATGTCACTGTGCAGGAAAATTGATGTTTTGAACTTACCCGTCATCTTTGGCACTAGTTCTGTGTATGGCTCCGGACTGGGGTGTTGATACTTCAACGTCATATGAGGGAGCAGCTGCAGGAGGATTATAATGGTCGCGGCCGCCGAGATTGAAATCTACGTCGTCATCGTCATCATCCTCCTCATCTTCACCGGCGTCCTGGTGCATGGTTCGCTCCTGTTGCGCGTATTCTTGTGGAGCAGATGCAACGGCTTGATCATCAGCCTTGGAGGCCTCGGCAGCAGGCGGTGCCGCAGGAGCTGGTGGTGGAGCCTTGGACGCATCGTTATCGTCATACCTGAAGCGCGAGCGAACAAGTCAGTGAAGTGGCCGGGTGGACGAGCAGAGAGCGAGCATACAAATCGGCGAAGAGATCATCTTCGAAGTTCTCGGGTTCCGTCATGTTCATTGATGGAAACAGCGAGGCTGGTAGTCAAAGGCCGACAGGGCAGGGAAGGGACGGAATGCAGCCGCGGCGCTTGGGGAATCGTATGGTGAGGGTCAGACAGATTTGACCAGGATCTGTATAGTCGATACGCAGCCGTGGGTGATGGGCAATTAATGGGGCAGAGGAAATCACGAGATCTTAGTCCATGGAAAAGAGCTGCAAGCTTCGAGCTGACGAGGAGATGCACGAAGCAACCCGTTCATGACCAGCGAATCCAGGCGCCACAAAGCGGGGCGCTGATGAAGTGCTTACGTAATAGGCTTGGCAGAGTATGTACGGGGATTCTGTGGCAAACAGGCAGGGTGGCAGAACAGTATACATATGTACATATTTGGCTTACATACTACGGAGTACGAATCAACATAGGAGATTCGTGGGTCTAAAGAGATGGAAGAGATTTCCACGCTCGACCCATTGACCACAAACACACGTAACCTGGCATATGACCTGAGTACACCTATTTCTTCATCAATTGTATTGAATCTAGATCCCTATACATATCACGGTATGACCGTGATACGAGGACCTTGCAGCACTATCTGGGGGGCAAAATGGAGTGTTTATATTGACTAAAGAGCTAGGTTATTAGGTGGATATGAAGGATGAGAAAAAGTCTTCACGTCTCTCGCACATCACGGAGTGCACGTGACCTGGCATGTGACCTGGATACACTTATTCCTTCAACACATTGTGATTATTCTGTACATATAGCTCTACTCCAGCGACATGGGCTGGAGAATGTGATGATCTGCTCAAGGGAAGATGTGGCAAACGACAGCCACTGGTGGGAAGAGTAGTGACGGGTGCCGTTCACCAGTGTTCACGATGACACCCTACATTCTGGAACGGATATGACTCGGCAACTATAATGGGATGGGGGCTGATGGGTCAAACATCTTGGGATGTGCGAGCGAAGTATGACTATCGAAAGTAAGGCATCGAATCAACCTGCTGTGGTAGATGATCCTTTTCAAGGGGATGGCATGATCGGAAGAGTGTTGCTTGTGGTGCATCCTGCAAGTAAGAGATTGGATGGATGGATTGTCATTCGCTCCTGGGGGCTTTTTGACTGGTACTGGACCGGCAATTGGGTCAGATCTTGTAAGAGCAGGAAGGAGGACATTTGTCTTCTTTGAAAGCCATCACGAGCCTTGTGAACCAATAGAAGATCTTGTTGCTGATTCATTTCACTCAATCTTTTTGAAGACCACGCTAGGACAAACCTGCAAATATCAGCATGAAAACCAAAGAAACGAAGGGAATGCCCAAAAATCTAGGTAAATCTCTCCTTGATTGACTGGGCTGGTGGTGATGATGCCCCCAAGGAAACCCATAGTTGTAACTTATCCTTTTCACCGTGAGTTCCACAAGAGAATTGAGTTGACGTGGGGCAAGTCACAAGTGATCACAAGTGCACGGATCAGGCTAGCAGGCCACTTGGCACTTGTACCTTTGCGACTTACGATTCCGCCCCGCCTTGGCCTCTCACTCCGGTACCTACACTCCGCCCCGTCACAGCGCCAATGCCGAGATCAAGATGCGCTGCACCTCGTGCCTCGTTAGTCGCAGTCGACGTCTCACATCCTCTCGTCTGCTCCCCGTCCTTGTGCAGACGAGGCTCTCGCCCAGCCTCTCCGCGCATCTCTCTCATCTCCGCACTATGAGGCATCTCCTCAATTGTCTCGACGACCAGACCTGATCATGTGGTCGTCATCGGGTGGTGGCAAGAAGCCCGCAGCGGCTGTAAGTTTCCTCTCTCTCTGCGGTCGGCGCATCGTCGCCCCTCGTTGACGTCTGCCGAATCCGAGCAAGAGGCGTGGGGTTGCCCAGCTAACAACGCTTTCACAGCCTCAGGAAATGGTCCAAGTCGGTACGTTTCTCAGTCATCCAGTCATTCAGTCATTCAGTCATTCAGTAGTCATGCAGTGTTCAGTCGCTTCGTCTACGTCAAGTCTACCGCCATTGGGTCTTCATTCGCGGCTTGCCTCAAGCTAACCGAATTGCTGTGCGTACTGCTGTCCGCGCCCTTGTGGACAGATCGTTCCGAGTACGTCACACCCTGGCACTCTTGCGGTCTACCTATTACCTCCCTACGTTGCCCATCTATTCCATTTCTCGCTTTACCTTTGATCATATTCAAGGGACTAACATGCAATCTAGATCTGCATCCCCCTTTTGGAAACCACCGATCAGAGAGAATGCTCCTACGAGGAGTGGGGCGGCTTCGGCTGGTCGCGACCCGAACTTTGTTGTTGGCGCCGCCTATTCACATGCCGATATGCTCAAGTTTGATTCATTGTGCGCTCAGACTCCCGTCGGCCGAGACAGTCAGACAAGCGTCTGTCAGGTTCGCTCCCCGGACTCTCCTTGCTGACAGCCATATGTAGAAGCGTTACAGCAAACCGACCGAGGACACCGCCTTCGACATCCTCCGGCAAAGGCCGACAAAGCGAATCGACTCCTCCTCCGCGCGGCTCTACTGGCGGTAACTCACCTCCTCTAAAGAGCTACATCAGCTTCCTCTCCAACACCAATGATGACTGGAAAACCGACGAAGACGAGATGCTCGGATACGATGATGACGACGGCGATGATTTTGGACTGCCGAGTTTGTCCAATATGAAGAGGAGGTCAAAAAGGATGGCAACTAGTAAACAGAACAAGGCGGAATCCCAGGCCAACGCCGATGTCAAGTCCAGCACGAATGCTGGTCCTATACCCGCAGCTGTGGACAGCAAATCTGGCCAGGGGACGAGGCGGCATTCTGATAGTGCAGACATCGCCGTTGAGCGCCCCTCACTTTCCTATCCGATGCCTAAAAAGAGCGAGGGCAAGATTCTGCGACCGCAATACAAAGATATCCTTCAAGGTACATGGGCTTTACTCACATTTGCCTCTCTGTTGTCCGTATCGCACAAGCAAGAAAGCAAGCTTACCAACACCCTCTTTAGACCCTGCCAACGCCCTACACTTGATTAACTACCCATCCATCCCGTCCGACGCCACGGCCAAAGAATCCGATGCAGTCACCTCCAGAGTCACAAGGATCAACAAGTTCAAGAAACTCCTCCAAGCATCTTCAATATCTCTGCCAGACCTTCGCGCACTGGCCTGGTCAGGCGTGCCCGGAGAAGTCCGCGCCATGACCTGGCAGCTTCTCCTAAGCTATATGCCGACCAACAGTGAGCGCCGAATCACCGCGCTCGAGCGCAAGCGCAAAGAATACACCGACGGCGTGCGACAGGCCTTTGAGCGCGTCGGCACGAGCAAGGCGTCGTCTGGACGAGCGCGGGGTCTCGACGAAGCCGTCTGGCACCAGATCAGCATAGACGTTCCGCGAACAAACCCGCGCATCGAGCTCTACAGCTACGAGGCGACGCAGCGCTCGCTCGAACGCATTCTCTACCTCTGGGCCGTGCGACACCCAGCAAGCGGCTACGTCCAAGGCATCAACGACCTTGTGACTCCCTTTTTCCAAGTATTCCTCGGCCTCTACATTACCGATCCCAACATCGAATCCGGCATGGACCCCGGTCAGCTACCCCGGTCAGTACTTGATGCCGTCGAGGCCGACTCGTTCTGGTGCCTTACCAAACTTCTGGACGGCATCCAGGATCACTATATTGTCGCGCAGCCTGGCATTCAGCGCCAGGTCGGGGCGCTACGCGACCTCACTGCTCGAATCGATGCGACGCTCGCGAAACACCTCGAGCAGGAGGGCGTGGAGTTTATTCAGTTCAGTTTTCGGTGGATGAATTGTCTTCTTATGCGAGAAATTAGTGTCAAGAACATAATTCGCATGTGGGATACTTATCTCGTATGTCCCCCCTCCTTTTCGTCATCCATTTTCTGTTTTTCCTCTCGTTCGTCTGTTGATTGCCGAATACGTCTCCCTCACATCCAAACACAATTGCTTTTGCCCGGACATTGTCTTGTATTGTGTTCATCCATGTACCCCTTTTCATTTTTTTTTCGCTTCCATTATTTCTCTCCATCTCCATCCATTCCTCTCTTCCCGCTCCGACATGTTACTAAATCTTTCCTAGGCGGAAGAACAAGGCTTCTCCGAATTCCACCTCTACGTCTGCGCCGCCCTCCTCGTCAAATGGTCCGACAAACTCATCACACTAGACTTTCAAGAAATTATGATGTTCCTCCAGAGCCTGCCCACGCAGTCGTGGACCGAAAAGGATATTGAGCTGCTGCTCAGTGAGGCATTCATCTGGCAGAGCTTATATAAGGGCTCTGCGGCGCATTTAAAAGGGGGGCCTAGGAGGCCTCTGCTATCGAATCTGCAGTTATAGCAGTCACTATGCATAATTTATTGTATTGTGCTTCAGAAGGTAGCTTGGGAATCTTTTTGCTTTTTGAGGGAGTTGTTGAAAGGGACTGAGGGGTGGGGACTTGGGTCTGGCATATGACGCATGAGGAATGATGGGTTGGTAGGGATAGGTTGTATACAGCCATGTGTAATTCACATACAGGATTCATCTTGGTGAAGATGACTTAAGGGCAAAATTAGCAGAAAAGATGAAGCTCGTTTTCTGTGTTTCACTGATGTAGGCTTTCTAGAGAGACTTTTGAAACAAATCAAGGCAACGGCATACACGCAACAATGATAGTTATTCGCCAGTGAGTTGTAGTCTTTGGCCTCGAAGATGGTCAACGTTTTAGCGTTTGGATTAAGAAATCTGACAACGTACGTAATTCGTGCTCTCATTTATATTACGGCACGGCATAGCATGTCCGCCCGCACTACTACCTACCTCCTTCTTAATGTAGCCCCCTCTCATACCCACCAAGTCTTCATCCAACGACAATCCAACAAAGTTACACCCAAAACCAAAAGCACCCCAAAAGGGGGATCAAAAGAGGGCACAATGTGAAAACCCACGTCCATGCCTGATGCCACTCACTATTACTCGTGGTAGTCCAATCATGGCAATGGCAATTAGACCAAAATGGGAGCAAGAAAGTACACCAAGAACAGGAACTGAGACTGAGATGAGACCTGACAACAGCCTGTGCCGTGGGAAAGAAAACCTTCCCGAAAGGAAAGCCAAAAACGACAAGGAAAACCGAGTCGCAGAAACTAGAGAAGATAGAATGAGAAAAGAAGAGACAATGCTGATCCATTCCTGACGCCCAGCTGATGCTATCCTGAAGAAGAAATAAGACATAAAGAGATAGGATTGGGAAGAAGGAAAGAGAGGGTATACATGTAGCGAATGAGAATACAGTGTGCAGTACGACCCCTTTGCGTGATTTTGCGCTTTGCTGCAGTTGGAGAAATGGTATGATGGACGTCGTCATGCTGGGAGTCATGATATGGAAGAAGAAGAAGCAGATGATGAGGAACAAAGCGAAGGAAAGAAGAAGAGGAGTGAAGATGTGGAAAAAAAAAAAGAAAGAAGCCAAGAAAGAAAGAAAAACAAGAAAGGCAAGAAGAGATAAAGAAAAGAAAAAAAGAAGAAGAGAGGAAGAAGACAACGGAAGGAAGACAGCATGAAGATGTCAAAGAGAATGACAAAAAGAAAAGAGACGCGGCAAAGGGTATGAGATATCCAACCCATTCACCCTCCACAGTTGCACATCCCAAAAACCAAGATCAATCAATCACCCCTCCCCCCCAAGCAGATCCTCCACAAAAGCAAGCCTCTGCCTATCCTCATCACACACCCTCGCCCACTCAAGCAACAACCTCCAAACATACAAGCGCATATCCTCCCTCCGAAGCGCCTTCTCCGCCCAAACCTGCCCCTGCTGCGCAATAAACCGCGCCGCGGCATCCCCCGCTTCCGAGTTATCAGAGAAGTAATCCAGCAGCGGATAAAGATCCTGAAAGGAGTTATCAAACGGCACGAAATGGACCCAGGGCGTCAGTCGATCGTCATGCCATTCCGCATAGACGGTCGCTTTGAGGGGCAAGCTCGTCGATCGGAGGAAGCCCCGGAAACGAGCAGAGAAGGAATTCCCGTCCACGTCTGGGAGGAACTTGTACTCGTACTGCTTCTTCATGGGGAGGTGGTCCTTTTTGGAGAATGTGTCAATGTAAAAGGGGCACTCCTCCGGTCCGCAGGTGTGAACGAAGCCCGTGTCGGCAAATTGTCTGATCCAGGATCCGAGATTGCCGTAGTGCAGACGCGCGCTGGGGTAGATGCCTGGGTTGGGCAAGTCGAATGAGTTGGCGCGGACGCCGGAGTCTTCAATGTGCGAGATTTCAGTCGCGTTGAGCATCTGCACGAGGCGCTGGCGATGGAAGTGGTGCCAGTTGTGTTCTTTGGCGCGGCCGCCGGACGCTTCGCCGCGCCAGACGACACCGTTTTTTTTGCGCGCCCAGCTGGAGCCGTGGGATTTGCCGCCAGAGTAAAATTCGCTCTTGTCGAGGTACATGGCGCCTGGGATTAGGATCTCGTTGTTATGCGGGAGTTTGGAGCCCCCGAAGAGTGGGATAAGCTCTTCCGTGGATGATAGGCTGATGGGTTCGATGAAGGTGCCGTGGAGCTGGCGCAAGTGAGGCTGCAGACAGGCATCTGAGGAGGCGGTAAAGTTTTGAATGTAGCCTTTGTATGCGTAGTTGGGTTTGTAGTTCTTGGGGAACTTGGCTGGACCAGACCAATCTGTGAGTTGCTGCACACCGTGGGCGGGGGTATCTGGCCCGCATGTCCGGACAAAGAGGTTCCAGTACTGTTCACCTGGGCCGTACCATTTCGGGTCATACAAGTCAGGACTGGCTGAGTCGACGCTCGACAGACCCGGGTATTTTGTGGTCGCGTTCTCGACGGCGACCATTTGCCTTTCCTCGCCCTCCTTCTGTACTAGTTTAGCAATCTGATCATGTGGGACAAGGAGCCTCGACTCGTCCATGTAGTTGATTGGCATGTCGACATCAGGTAGGAACCGGGCCATTTCTTCCACCAGGGCGGTCCAGAGTTGCAGCCAAGGCACAAGGCCGGTGATATCGCCATCCCCATGAGCAGTGCCGTTACGAACCCGGACTACGTGATGCCAAGAGTTCGCGCGCCGCTTAATGTCCGAAGCATTCAAGGCCCAAAACGGCGTCAAGTCTTTGTATATGCGGTCAAAGAAGTCCTCAACGACGATGACATTGGCCTCCTCCGCACCCTTAAACCAGAGATCGAATCCAGGAGGCGGGTGTCGTCCTCGTCGGGTGCGATACGCGGCGGCGGCTGATTCCACAGAATGGCTTTGCTTGGCGAGCATGGAATCGTGGTGAGCCTTTGCTTCGATCATGAGCTTTCGAATCGGATGGTTTCCGACGGGTATTTGTGGTTGAGTCTGGCCATCCCAGAACTGTGAGTCTTGCCACAGCTCGTAGTTGGCCAAGAGGAAAAGTACGGCGACTGCGACGGTAATGTATCGTATGGCCAGCCGTGAAGGCCACTGCAACGGATTCCAGACCCTCCGCATCGCGAAGGCTGGATGTGGTGAGTGCTCTACTGGTTGCAGCGCGAACAAGGCGCGCAAGGCCCCGAGAAGAGGTGGGAGCGTTTCGATCCGCTTAAAACATTGAAATGGAACGATATAAGAGAAGTAGTGAGAGCTTGAGCGCGTATGTTTCGGCTCCGGTCGGGCAAGACGAGGAGAAGCAAGGTTGTCGAAAAGAAGCTGAGACTAGGCGCATGTGGCGAAACGAGATAGAGTGTGAGTTTGTCGACGAATATCAGGCTCGTGGCCTAGAAGAGCAAGAGAAGCAACGAAAAGGCGAGAAATTACAAAAATGAGCTATGTGTGGAAGAACTGCGGCGCGCGAACGAGAGTCAAGAATGGGGAAGTCGAGGGATCATCCTGGAAGGAGGAAAAGAATTGGCAACTGATAACCAGATGTGGTAATTAGTCTATGGTTCCGCAAGGTAGGACGGGCAAAGGGGCTAACTAGGTACATAGTTAGGATGCATCGAAAGCTCCGAGAAGATCAATCCAATCAAATGGCGACAGGAAGACGGATTGCGCCAAGTGCCAAGGGTGCAAGGGATCCACGCCTGTCCTACAAGCTCAAGTTAGTTGCGAGTCGCATCATCTGAGATCTCGTCTGTACTCCGTAGACTAAGCTTTCCAAACCTTATTGTCTAAACGACAAGAATAGACACGACTTCCCTAGAGTCGAAGTCGGCATCATCTTGAAACAACTGCAAAGGCAGCAGTCGACCAGCGATGCGTCACATATTTGGTGTGCCACGAGGTACACGAGGACAAGTTACAACAACGTGCCCTGACGCCCTGATTCCCCAATGCCCCAATGCCCCGACGCCCCAACGCCTCCAGCTCCAGAAGCCCAGCCAGCCTTGGGAAGAGGCTTGAAAACGAAGGCAGCGAAAATGAAATGGGCTGCTGCTCTGCCAGTATATCGAGTCTGGGTATCGAGCTCTGAGCCCACGGCATTGCCATTGTCACTCTTGTCACTCTTGTCACTCTTGTCACTCTTGTCACTCTTGTCACTCTTGTCACTCTTGTCACTCTTGTCACTCTTGTCACTCTTGTCACTCTTGTCACACTCTTGTCACTCTTGTCACTCTTGTACGGAGTACAGTGTGTCACATATCCGCCTCGCCTTCATCTTACGATCCCACTGGGTGAAACTGCGTTGGTGATCAGCGCCCGACTTCTTGTCGTGCGTGATGACGTTAAAATCGGGAACCAACAGTAGTTAACGTGGTACGATTAGGTAGGTACAAGAGACAGGGTCCGGAAGGGAAAATGAGTTGGTGACTTTGAGATGAGCTTCAGATTGGTAAAGGCCTAGGTGGTCATCGGTCCCAAGTTGGCCAGTTGTTGAGACATCGATCATGCATTCATTCAACATTGTTCTCGTTGTTTGGCGTCGTTGCAGAGAGTCAGCCTGTTTGTAGGTGCGTCCTGCAGCGTCGCGTCGCAACGAAATGGGATGCCGTGCAACCATCTAGAGCAGGCCATCTCAACTCGCCCACATCTCCAAATAGTCATCTCCAAGCAGTCGGCGTTGAAGTGCAATTAAAGTTTGTTATAAACTTGCTACGTAGTAGGCATGCAGTCCGTCTGGTGTGTCCACTGTCCAGCCGTCCGAATCCCGCTGCCAGTTCATGAGTCAGTGGGTTTTCTCGATGGGTTTTATCGACGGGTTCATCCGTAAATCAGTGACACAATTTCCTACGGCAATTGTAGGTATTTCTGGCAGCACCAAGTTCGCAATTGAACAACCGCATGCACTCCATTCGCAACTGTAGATCCGCGGTCGCTGTAACGCTGCTGCAAAGGTGTCATCGTCGTCGCTGGTCCAGCAGAATCGAGAAAGTCATGACGCGTACACGTTTGCTCCAACACACACGCCAATTTTCTGAGCAACTTCAGGATCGCACAGACTGTAGACATGCATTGAATCATGAACGGCGCATCCTCTGTTTTGTTCTGCTGCGTCACTTACGCTGTTTCGCCACCTCTACCCATTGACCCAAGCAGAAGTAGATCCGCATCGGCTAAACCTCGCGCACTCCTACGACCGGTCGCGTCGACCAATCACTGATCTCGTAATTCGCAGCGGCGAACGCAAGGCACAGGCCATTCAGCGAATCTATCCAGAGACGGAACCGCCACAACTCGACGGACAACATTCGGCGATCACAACCAGCACAGCCTCCATTTGTCTTCCAACGCACTACGAGGATTCACAGTCGTCATATCAGTCCAGATGCTGTCGTCGTCGTCGCGATCCGCTGCCTCAATGGCCCTGCGAGGTACGTTACGAGGGCCCCCCAGGACAATGCACCAAGTCGTCTCGAATCTGGTCTTCGCCGGACACCGATCCCGTACTCGAATCGTCGAGCCAGTTGTTCGCCAACGCCAGTGACTGACGTTGAATACCTCATAGTCAAGCCAACGACCGCCTTGATTCCCTTCCGAGCCGCCGCCGCGCTCCCCATCACCTCCCGCCGCGATGCGTCCTCCCTAGCGCCCTACGGCTCAGGTTCAACAGTCGCCCCCCGCAAAGAAGTTCCCCTTCCCAGCGAACAACGTCCCAAGAACGCTTTGCAATATGCCTTGTACGTTTCTTCCGCCGTATCTGCCTTCACCTCTCCTGCGCCTGCCCGACCCTCCCGCAAAAGATGCATTCCCACTGACCCCTCCGCAGAACTAGTCTCGACGGCATAGCCAACTGGGCTCGCCAATCGTCCCTCTGGCCCATGACCTTTGGTCTCGCCTGCTGCGCCGTCGAAATGATGCACCTCTCCACCCCACGATACGACCAAGATCGCCTGGGAATCATTTTCCGAGCCTCCCCCCGTCAGTCCGACGTCATGATTGTCGCCGGCACCCTCACCAACAAGATGGCTCCTGCGCTGCGCCAAGTCTACGATCAGATGCCCGAGCCCCGATGGGTTATTTCCATGGGAAGCTGTGCCAATGGCGGAGGATACTACCACTACAGCTACAGTGTCGTCCGGGGCTGTGACCGCATTGTTCCTGTGGATATCTACGTTCCTGGGTGCCCGCCTACCAGCGAGGCTCTCATGTATGGTATTTTCCAGCTGCAGAGGAAGATGCGCAATACACACATCACGCGCATGTGGTACCGACGGTAGAGAAGGGGTGCTAGGAGGTAGAAGTGCTGGGAACGCAACGCTCGTTTATATCCATGTGTGCAGGTGGATGGACCGCAGAATGTAGATGCGCACTGGATTAGCAAGGATGCTGGATTCTGGAACAAGCCTGCAGTTGCCCTTCCGTGACTGCAAGAAGGGGTGGGTGGTCGTCCGATTCAATTGTAGCAGTATCACATTTCTTTAACTTTTTTTTTCTCGTTCATATCTACATATACGTGTGCAAGGATCTCATAATGTCGACGTGCAGTGGGCGGGGGGATGCTGGAGAGTCGAATGGGAAAATTGTAGATCAACCACTCACTCCAAGATCTGCTACAAAGTATCTACATATCCAAGACTTGAACAAGGGAAGCCAAACGAACAACAACACTCAATTCAATGCATAGAACCCCCCCCCCCCCCCCTATCATCAATTCACAACAATTTGCAAAACGCTAATAGCTATTTATATCCCTCTCGCTCGCTGAGGTACATAGAGCACATCCACCACACGTCTCT